>NW_023590613.1:82888-369189 GCF_014843425.1 Jatropha curcas | reverse complement strand
AAAAAAAAGGGAAAAAAAAAAAAAAAAAAAAAAAAAAAAGAAACAAAAAAGGGAGAAATTAATAAATTTTTTTTAAAAAAAAAATTTAAAGACACTAAAATTAATAATTTTAAATTGTACAATATAATAACTTGGTTATTTTGTTAAAATAATAAAATAATAAATTTCATATACAAGTAAATACCGGCAACACAAACCTAAATTAATCTAGGTAATTAAATTTTGAAAAATTTATGTTTTAAGTCTAAGGCTGAAAGAATGATCTTGAATCTTAATTTGGGTCGAGAGTCAAGTCCACAAGGAAACATTCTGCCAAGACTGAAAAGACTAGAATTGAAATAAATGCTAAAAACAATTATAAAGTTAAGAGACAATGCAGTCGCATGCATCCACTTATGCATGTGTGCTTGTGTTAAACGTAACCATATTGGCTAATGGCAACACCAAATAGTTTTCATTTTTCAACGAAAATAACTGATTGTTTCTCCTTAGGATGGATAATTCAACACGGTACGTTCTAATGGATAGTCATATGTAATATTGACCTAAGAATATTATGGTTCTTATGATTATTCTGCGATTGTATTGCTGATTTATAGTATTCAGTTTATAAGATTAATTTAGCCTATAAATATGTTTGCTTACATGAATAAAGGATGGAAAACATAATTACATTTCATGGTATCGAGCTTTAAGGTGATACCCTTCTTTCTCTTCTTTCTTCTTTCCCTGCTTTTCTTTTCTACTATTTTCTTTCCTTTCCATGGCTGACAGGTGCATCAGCCACCCACTATTAACCAATATCCCCAAACAGCCGTTCCTCTAACTCTTGTTTATGAGTCCGCTCAATACAGCAAATTGGGCAACATCTTCACTATTCATACCAAGCTTACCCTCACCCATGATCACAATTACACCGGTTCAACTCCGATTGTTTTCGTCTGTTAGAGGAGCAAGCCACTTGAGTCGAATTGATAATAATTGTTCGACAATGGATTATATAAAGTAAGGATATCCCAATGATTTTCTTTGCTAAATAATATTATAAGCTTCTGATGACACTGCTTGGGATGCGTGGACTCATTGGCTGATTATTTCAGGATAACAAAACTGCTCGTGCCATTCCATTTGGAGAACTGAGTTTTGCAAATACTCATCACCGTGAATTTTTGGATGCTTAAAACTTATCACACGGCGTCTCAAAGTGTTGGCTGATCAACTCGCAAATGTTGGGAAGAACGAGTTTCTGATCATCGTCTTGTTTTCGACTCCTAACACGGTCTTCCCCGAAGCTTACGAGTTTCTTCGTAACGTTGTTCAGAAACAAAAACCCCATGCCTTGTCCTTTTCACCCACAAGTTCGATCGATGCTCCTGTTAGAAGAGAACCCACGAAAGCAGAAAACGGCTGAAGCAAGAAAATAATACATCTTTCGCATACTGCTATGGGCTGATCGAGGGTGGATGCAGAGTACAAGTGGGTCCCATCCTAATGGTTGAAATTCTAGGCTTCTTCAAAAGGCAGCGAGCACAATGGGAAAACAGAAGGGGGCCAAAATATAACAGCAATGGGATCCGAAATACATAGTTTATCGCCCAAATTCACGATTTTTCCCAGCAGTCCTTGTCGTGCCCTTCCTTTTCCCGCTAGCAATTCCTATTGGGAATAACCCGGTTTTGGAGCAAATTGGAGTTGCTCAACCGCTGTGGCGGCCACCACTGCTTGCCACATATCCTTCACACCATGGGTCTCCAGACCAGCTGCGGCAAAATTCGATTCCGGGGGTGGTTGGGATCCTTCATCCGTTCAGGTTTTCACCACACAGGCGTTTCATGCCGCAACTGTTTACACCATCTGTTTCGGGTTACCATCCCTCTGGTTAGCTGGTTCATCAACAACTGGTTCATCGCTCCCACTGACAATTGATACAAGCAACTCCACACCATGCTTTACAACCAACCTGGAGGAGCAGTGGTTTATGGATTCTGAGCATAACATCCACATGACTTTCTCCACAGGTAGCTCACTTCCTTTAATTCTCAATTGAGCCAATAATGGTCATAATTGTTGGTTGGTGCTGTTCTTCCAATATCGAGGAATTAAGGCCGTACCCTAACTAAAAGCCAACATCCTTTAAATTATCTTAATTGTTATACATGCCTAAGATAATAAAGAATCTCTATTTCTGTTCGAAGTTTTACCACTGACCATTGGGTTGTCTGTTGAATTTGAATCCTTTTGGATTTTCTGTGAAGGCATATCCGACGGGGACAAAATTCTTGAAGATGTGAGAGTACTGGTGGATCTGTCCTCCGTTTAATATTTTTGCACCTACTGGTTCAGTCTGCTTCTCGTGTGTTCTGTTTCGCGCAATTTATGGCAATTTGCGGTTAGGCCATCCAGGTGGGTTAATGTTCTTCATTCACTTCGAAAGAATCATCCTCAATTGGTTTTGTAAATAAAGACAATTTTTTCATTTTGTAATTCTTGTCCATTTAGGTAAAATGTGGTACGTTTACCATTTTAGATTCTTTTGAATTTTCACTTCTCAACCTTTTGCAATACATCCATAGTGAATGTATCGGACCTTCCTGTTCAAAGTTCATGTGGTCCCCATAAATATTATGTTTGTTTTCTTAGATGATTATAACCAAACTTTTTGTGGACATTTCCGTTGTCTCTAAGTTCCAGGTTTGTGTCCTACGTTTATTCGATTTTTGCATTTTGTTAAAATCACAGTTCTCCACTTCCATTAAACAATTACAATGTGAATACGGACGAGAATATGATAATCATACCCTTTCAGAACTTCTGTTTAACGAATTGGGCATTGTTCGTTGGTTTTCTTGTCCTTATACTCGTCTTAAAATGGGTAATCTGAGCGTTCGAAAATTCGAACAGTCAACAATATAGTTTCGTACTCTTTTGTTGCATTCGCTCTGTTCTGCCCTCTTTTTGGCATCATGCACTTGATATGGCTACATACTATTTGCAACATATTGGCCGTGTAGAATCTGAATTTCCTTACTCCTATACATGTTTTTATATCAAGCCGTGTTCAGTGTTGTCCAACCTTCGGGTTTTTGGGTGTTCTTTGTTTCCCTTTGCTACGTGTCTTCTCTAAATAAGTTAAGTCTGGTTCTACACCATGTGTCTTTCTTGGGTTTCCTAAAACATAGAGGCATACAAGTGTTCCTTGACTCTTCAGAACAAAGAAATAATTTATTTCCTCGTCATGTAACATTTGATGTATTATGTTTTCCAATTTTTGACTATTAATTCATCTTCCCCCTCTCATTATGATTTTTTGGATGCCCCAAATATCTCCTGTACTCTTGCAGCAAATTACATATTCTGCCCCTACCTACCCTATTATGCCGCAACCTCAGTCATCCATACCAGCCACTTGCACTTACATAAGTCTTACACCAAATAACTACTCCTCACCTTTTTTGCCCACTGCTCCAGCCCTGGACCCACCGCTAGCACTAACAAGACCAATTCCCCCTCTCCTCTAGCTGTTGTGCGCAAAGAATCATAATATGACTACTCTGGTCAAACGGGGCCATTAACCAACCCTAATCCAAAGTACGCCACGCTTTTCACACTCATCACACACATTTCTCTCTTCCAACCAATCGCCCGCTGCCACTTAATGGATTCGAATTGGAAAAAAGCTATGACTGATGAGTTGAGGCTCTAAATTCAAGAATAAGAATTGCGGTGTTGGTACCGTTGGCCATCAAATGTGAATGTCATTCGGCTCCTGTGGATTTTTAGAACATAAATTTAACCTCTGTGGTTCTTTTTGAGCGTTAAAAGCTCATCTTGTAGGTGATGGACGCTCACAAAAAGAAGCGCATTGATTCGTGGCAGAAACATTTAGTCCAGTTGTCAAACCCTGCCACCATTTCGTACTGTGGCTCAGTATTTGCAGTTTCAAATCTTTGGCAGATACATCAGTTTAGACGTCAAAAACGGCCTTTCTTCATGGGTTTGAATGAAACGTGTATATGCAACCAACCATTGGGCTTTCGAGACTCTTAAGCAAACCCAGAATATGTCTGCTTGTTACAGAAATCCACTCTTAATGGTTTGAAGGCAGGCACCACGTGCCTGGTAAATCAGCGATTCACAATTTTTCGTCAAAGAGATTGGGATTCAACATTAGCCTAGTAGATCATTCTTTGTTTTATTCATAAGCATGGTCATAATATTTGCAGATATCTACTCTTATATGTTGAATGACTCATACTTAACAGCCTTTATAGTGAACTTCGACGCACATAATCCACCTTCTAGGCATAGAGTTTCGCAATGCAAAGATTTGGGGCCCGGCTGCATTTTTTTTGGCATTAGTGTTACACATATAAACATGTCTGTTCCTCTCTCAAACAAATATGCAGGCTGAGATATTACAACGTGCCGGAATGGGAGCAATGTAGCTTTCCTTTTACGGCAGTTGCCGTTAATGGAAAAATGAGTGCTGCTAATCGGGAAATATGCCTTGATCCTCAACTTTTATCGAAAACTGGCCGGAGCATTCAGTAATTGACATTTCACTAGAGCCAGATTTTACCAATGCCGTACAACATTATGTCTTTTTAATGCACAACCTCTGAGCTTCATATGAATAAGATATAGAAGAGTTAATTCGGTAATCAAGGGTACACTGGCTTATGGTGTTGCATCTAAGGTTCCTCTCCTTACACTCTCTTACATTGCATACACTGATGCTGATTGGGCCCGGCTGCCAGACACTAGACGGTTCACATCCGGTATTATGTTTTCCTCGGAGCACAATTTACTCTCACTGGTCCCAAAAGACGCCTACTTATCTCTAAATCTAGTGCTGAGCGCAGAGTACAGGCGGGGGTTGCCCAATGTGGTATACGAATCTTGGTTTGGTCCGTAACTTGTTGCTTGAGCTTTCATTTACCACTCGACAACGCAACATAGTGTTCATTGCGATTAATATCAAGCTAGGCCATATACCTGTCTTGGTTAATCCCCGTTCAACATCAACGAACCAAACATATTGAACTTGATATTATTTTGTTCGTGAGAAGGTTAGTAAGGGGAATCCGTGTAACGCATCTTCCATCTCGTTTTTCAGATTGGCCGGCATTTTTTCATACAAGGGCTTACACGTGTTCTTATTTTGAAGATTTCATGGACCAGCCTTAGGCGTTCGTCCTCCTAACCCTACGAACTGCGGGGGTGTGATAGTCACTATGTAAATATTGACTAAGATATTCTGTTATGATTATTTCGCCGATTGGTATTGCTGATTTAGTTAATTAGTTATAAGATTATATAGGCCTATAAATACTGTATTTGGCCTTAATGAATAAAGGATCGGAAAAAGAATTACTTTCAGTTTAAAAGAGAATTAGCAGAGCTCCAAAACATCTTTTTTTAACTCGATAAAGCTTTAAACTTCAATAACATACAATAATTATCACATGTTGTCTCAGTGGTTTTACCTATGCTTTAGACATGCGTTGAGGAGGAGCGTCGGAACTGAGGATGAACGCTTGGTAGAAGATGAGCAATTGAGGAGGAAATAGAGGAATGAAGGGGGCAGTTGTTTGGTCAATAATAAATTTTAAGTGGGTTTATATTTTGTTGAAATTCATTTACAAATCTCTAAATAATTTTAATAGAATTTGAGTTAAGCTTTACTTAATTTCAATAGAATTTAATTCAAATCTGTGTTCTTTTTCTTTCAATCTAAAATAGAATCCATTCAAATCTGTGTTCTTCTTTTCATTCCAATCATAAATTTTTGGATTTGGCAATGAAATTCCGGCAAAATCTTCAAAAGGTTCTAAAATCTATTATAAAAATTATGTTTACTGAATATTAAAATTTAATAAAAATAGAGTTTTTGACTTGGTTAAAACGCTCAAATTAGTTTAAAAGCACTCGCTGAACAAGACTCTAGAATGGAGGAAAACATGACACGGTGAAACTTGAATTAATGACAAATTTTGAATTGTTGGTCATGTTTCAGTTTCATTTTCTAATTAAATTTAAAAATCTTTTTAAACTAAATTATTACTAATATTTTAAACTAATTAGAAATTTTTTAATATTTTATCATATCTAAATATTTTGGCTTCTGAAATGTCAATTAGTAAAATTATTTCATCACACAGAGGTTAATTTTTTTTATTAGATTTAATTTACTAAAATCCTAAAAAACAATGCAATTAAAACTATTAATAACATTAGCATAGAATAGTTGAATATAGTCCAATGATTTTGGTTCACCATCAATATAAACTTTGTATAAACCGTGGTGAAACATTAAATAGGTATCTGATGATTAATGATGCTTAATATTTACGATGCCCATTGGTGTTAATCCAGATATCACTCAGTGTTGAAAAAACATTTTTTTTTTTTTATATATAATAAAACCTTTGATTTTATGTTCTTCTTATTCCCTACTATCTCACGGGAACACATGCAGAACATGATATATTATATTATATATATATATATATATATATATATATATATATATAATATAAGCAGAGCAGTTTGCATTATATTAGAACCAAGTATAAGCCTCTGAATTACCAAAGTGGAAATTAACCAAGTATTGAGGAGAGACAAATAATTATTTAGCATGATTGTAAAAGAATAAAGTGTACTGACCAGCAATTATAAGAAGATAAGTTGTTTTATTTTTTTAGATAATGTCCTTATTATTGAAAATATCTATTTAGTTTATATTCTCATCAAGATTAGTGTACCCAAAAAAACATTAAATTAATTAAAATATAAATAATCAAGTCATAAAATCAGAAATACTTAATTTCTTATTTTAAATGATTACTTTAGTGTATGTGATAGTCTTATACATCAGGAGCTAAAAGTTGGCACGGATACGGGACACGAGATATACG
Source organism: Jatropha curcas (assembly GCF_014843425.1). The sequence goes on along the minus strand of NW_023590613.1, from coordinate 362,272 downwards.
GAATGTACGGGATATATGATAATAAATACATAATCATTTATAATAAATATAAAACCATAAAATAAAAAAAATAACTTAGTTTTTATTTTAATATATTAGTTTAAATTAAATTTAATTAACATGAAAATAACTCAAGCCACAAAATAAGAATACTTATTTCTTATTTTAATAATTACTTGGTCGTATGGAAAAGTCCTATATACTAGGAGTTAGACTTGCACGGATACGTGACATGAGATACGGGAACTGTCGATAATAAATAAAACAATAATTTATAATGAATAAAATTATAAGATAAAAATACTTAAATTTTTTTATTTTATTAATTAGTTTAAATTAAAATTAAATTAATATATATAACGCTAAACTATAAATAAAATATTTAATTTCTTAGCTTTAAAATTGATTAACCTTTACGTAAGTGTAGTCTTATATACCAAAAGGCTAAGCTTAAAAGGACACGGGAACATGAAATACGAGAACGTACAAGATATGATAATAAATAATTTATTTATATATAAATAATAACATCAAAATTAAAAAAAATACTTAAATTCCCCTTATTTCAATATGATTAGTTTTAATTCCCTCAACAATTATTATTACTATTGAAAAATTCTATATCTATTATATAATATAAAAGTACAGAGCAGTTTTGCATTATATGGAAATCAAGTTAAGCCTCAAAATTGCTACGTGTAAAGAGTGAATAGTCAGTGACTAACAAGTTTCATTAATTAATTAATTAAAAAAACCAAAAATCAGAAAAAGTAGGGCCGACAATTAATTTATCAGAAAACGTTTTCTAACAAAATCAATCAAACTAGATTTTACATATTCTTAGCGATAGGGACAACAATAATTAATACTTACAACTTGTTCTTTTTTATATTTTAACATTTACGCATCAATTATATTTTGACGTTTTTCTCTCTCTCAATTAGACGGCAATAGTAATGCTATACTTAATTTTCTTATTTCAATGCACATAAAAATGAATTTAAAAACAAAACAACTTACTTCATTTTTATTGGGTAATAGAAAAATTGTTGGTTGATTAGCTTGGTGTAATGGACGTAGTACTCAATTAATCAGAAGCTAGGTTGCGCGGCCACGGGGAACAACGAGACACAAGAAGTATAGATACAACAACTTTTAAAAAATAGGACATCCAATATACTTAGAACATCAATATTCCTTGCTTAGGAACATCCATATACATTACTATTATTTATTTATTTCAAATAAATAAACAATCTTTATAATAAATAATAAACATTAATAAAAAATTTAAATTTTTTATTTCACATGACACCAAAACAAAATTGAAAAAAAAATTTCATATTTTTTTTTTAATTGCTAATAAAACAACCTCAATTGAATTGCTTAGCTATATTGGCATAGTTTTTATATACCAATGCTAGGTTGTACGAGTACGGGACACAAGATATGGAAATGAATGCATATGACATTTTAAAAAGTTAAGATATCTACATACTTAGGACATACTCACACTAAATGAGTAATACAGTTAACTTTTCAAATGAATAATATCATTTATAATAAATCATAACCATAACAAATACTATTTAATATGCCACAAAAACAAATTAAAAAAAACACTTCATATTTTTATTGGTAATAAAAAACCTGATTGATTAGCTTTGGTATATTGAATAGTCTCATATACTAAGAGTTAGGTTTGTATGGACCATAGAACACGAGATAGGGTAACGTAACGAATACTGAATATTTTTAAAAAAGTAGGACATCCACACGCTTTAGAACACACTAACTAAATAAGTAATATATTAATAATCATTTTCAAATAATCAATAATCATCTTATAATAAATCTAAAACATAAAACAAAAAATATTAATTTCTTATTTCAATGCCAAAAAACTAAATTAAAAAAAAACTTATTTTTTTATTGGTAATAAAAAAAAAATCTTGGTTGATTAGCTTTGGTGTATGGAGTAGTCTCATATATCAAGAGTTAGATTGCATAACAGAGACCATGAAATACAGAGTAACGAGATATGATAATTTTTAAAAAAGTATGGACATCCACATACTTAGATACACTACAACTAAATAAGTAATACATTAATATTTCAAATAAATAAATATCATTTATAATAAATCATCGAACATAAAAATAACTTAATTCCTTTATTTTAATGACGTAAAAATAAATTTTAAAACAAACACTTTATTTTTATTGGTATAAAAAAATAATTGGTTGATTAGCTTGGTGTATAGAGTAGTTCTCATTACTACGAGTTAGGGTTGCACGAAAAGGACATAGACAAACGAGAAACGTATAGGATTAGGCATGGGCCACGGTTTCGGTTCTCTAAAACCGGGAACTGGCGGTTCAAAAATTTTGAACCAGAACCGCGGTTCAAAGGGCGCTTAAGTTCATGTGATGTTAAAACCATGAACCTGAACGGGGCCCGGAATCGGGCAGTTTTGGTCCAGTTCGAACCAGACGTACCAAACAAAATTATTTGTAACCTTAAAATCTTTTTTAAATTTTTTATAAAAATTTTTACTTGATTTGATTGTAGTTTAACTTGATTTGATTTTTGGTTGAAGATAAGTACACAATGGTAACAATAATTTATAAACGTGGGAAAAAAGTACACATGATTTGATTTAATTTGTACAACATGGTACATGAATAGTTGATTTGTAAAAAGAAAAAATAAATTTTATGTGTATAAAAGAACGGTACAAGGACTAAGTTTGAGCCTTGAGGTGACTTTTAATTTTTGTTTTTTGTAAATAATTTTATTCATTTTTAATTAATTAATTAATTTTTATTTATATTTACTAAATTATTCCAAAAATATAGTTGGTTTTATTTTTTCTGGGTTTAAGGGACAATTTGGGGAAATAATAATGCAAATATCTTATAAATATGATGAGTTGAATGATTTTTTTTTTACAACCACATTATATCCTACTCTCTCTCTTATTCTCCAATCAAAATTCTCTCAAATTCTACATAGTTCATTATTTTTTTCTATTGCTTTATTTTTCTTTAATATTGAAATTAATCTATTGTTTATTTTTTATTTCTCATAATTCCAATTCTAAATTCCTTCTAATCTCAATTTTTCCATTCATAGATTTAATTTCATTTGATTTTTTTAATAATTTTTCTTAGTATTTGGGAAATTAATTAATTTTCCAACTCAATTCCGTTATTTTATATTCCCATTTAATTCATATTTTTTTCGCATAAATTCCAATTCAAAATATTGGCACACAATTCACAAAAGCTTCAACTCCAAGGGAAAGCGCGTTGCTCAATACGTGGGAAGAAATTGATTCAAAACGGTCATTGATTAATTTTCACCACAATTTTATGATGAGTTCAATATCAAACTCTAGTTGAGGACGTTATAATTCGTCGTCATCCCCACAGGAAGAAGCAACATCTTAATATTTCAATAGGTTAAACCACCAAAAATTCAGATATTTTCAAGAGCACTTTTGCAAAAATTGTTCAAATTAACGGAGAAATCAATGCGGTTCTGTTTGTAATTATTGCAAAAAGAATATGCATTCAAGCTTGGGGAGGCTTAATGGCAAACTCCCAATAGGCATTTAAATCACATCATCCAAGTGAGCGTAGGAATGGATGTACTCAAACTCAATTTCGGTCATCAAAGGTATGGCGATCCTAACACTCTTTATTTAAATAATAGTGATGAAACTAATAAAATTGAAATGGCTAAAATGGTTTGTATGGACCGTTATCTTTTTTCATTTGGTGAAAAAATTGGATTTTAATAATATTGTAAAAAAAACTTAAATCTTAGCAAAAAAAATACTAGCAATACCCTTAAAAGGACCTTATTTTTCATCTATTTATTTTAAGAAAAAAGAAATTTAAAAAATCTATTTTTGCAAATTTTTTAATGGTAAAATCTTGGTATTTTCGTTGTGGATAATTTTGGGTGTGATGCTGGGCAAACTCATTTTATAATGTGTGTTTTATTCCCATTGGATTGATAATGAATGGAAAATTTAAAACCAAGAATTATTGCACTTAGCAGTTTTTGATGACCCTCACACGCATAATATTTTTTTACGCCATGTTAAATACTTTATTTTTAGAAGAATATGGTTCTGACTAAAAAAATTTTTACAATTGGTTTTGGATAATGCTAAGTCGCAAATTTACGGCATCAATAAATGAATTTAAAAATATCTTTGGCCAACCTAAATCTTTGCTGGACAATTTTTCACACTACCGATGTGCATCGTCATAATTTTACAAATTTATGTGTTCAAGATCGCATTAACAACATTAATGGTATTTTTACATCCAATAAAAAATGCTTTAAATCACTTTATGAACCACATAGGGATATGTTAGAAAAGAAATTTAAAAAATTTTTGTCACTCTATGGAAAAAAATATACAAAAATTTTCAAGAGATATTTCTACTAGGTGGAATTCAACTTATAAAATGTTAAATGAGTTTCTAAAAATGAATATAAAGATTTCTTTCTTCATTTATGCAAATTGCATGCATCACCATTTTCAACTTTATCGGACTATTTGTAAAAAATATTAGATATGTTGCAAGTTTTAAAATTGTACAAGAATTTTTGTGGTGGTTTATTATCCACCTTCCATTTACATTTCCATTTTTCATTGGGTTGGCCATAAGTAGTGCCATAATTGAAAATGAAAAATTGATGATGATCTTTACAAGAATGTATATTATGATGAAAACTAAATGGTTAAAATATTATTACTGAATTCCGGATTTAAATTTTAGGTTGCAATTTTTTCTTTCATCCTAGATTTAGTTTACGTTGCATTAGAAGACATTTTTCGTTTTTTATTATGGATCTTTTTAATATTGAAGTAGATTATTTTTCTCTATCTAATAATGTTTAAAAGGTATCGTCCGTCAATGTATAATGAGTATTCCTAAATTAGTTATCTCCTGTTCCTCAAGTTCACATCACAAACTACACAACCACTAAATTTCATTTCTAACACAATTTATTCTTTCATGCAAAATGTTTCAAAAAAAAAAAAAAAAACCAAGGTAGGATCCACATTCATACACAGAATTGAGACATATATTTAGCAATTTCAGATTTTGAGTTTTTTAGGGGTGATGATGCGGATGAAGACTCAACCAAAATTTGACTTTTGGGTTGGTGGAAGAAGCAATGAAATCGCTTTCCCAGTTTAGCTTCCAATTGCAAACGATATTCTTGTTGTCCAATTTTCTCTGTTGCAGTGGAACAGAGCTTTTAGTGCGGGTGGACAAATTTTTTAGATCCCAACAGATCAAGATTATCGCCAAATAATGTGGAAATGCAAGATATGTTGTTTTTGACGATTGAGCTAGAGTGGCATTGAGAACTCAAGAACCAACAAAAATTCAAGCGACGGTGATGATTCCGGCTCAATTAACGGGATAGTGGCACCGATGACTAATAATTAATTGTAATGATTGGGAGATAATTTTCCATTGTAATAAAAAGAACTATGGTGGCGCTTTGAATTTCCTCCTAATTTTCCAACAGGAATACGTAGGCAATTAATTTAAAAAATTTTTCAATTTTAATCTTAAATTCAAGCCAAAATAAAAAATTATAATTTTTCTATATTAGTGAGTTTACGCAAGTTTGTAAATTTAATGTAATAATAGTTCTAAGTTAATAGAAAGTTTTTCTTTTAAAATTTTATAATAATTTAATTTAGTTAATAAAATCTAAATATTTTAAAATTATTATTTTATTTATGTATTCGGAATCAAAATTTTATTATTTTTTTTAAAATTTGTGTAATACCCGAACCGAATCGGGACTTTCATAATTCGAAACCGTCGCTGGAACTGAAACGGAGGTTTAAGGGTTGGTCCGGTTCAATTTAAAACAATCTTGAACGGCGTTCAACTGAACCGGACTGGCGTTCATTTGAACAGGCCATGCGAGTATAGATAAGACAACTTTTAAAAAGTAGAGACATTCAACAGCGCCTTAGGATTCAAACACTAAATAAGTAATACATTAATATTTCAAATAAATAAATAATTTATTTATCTTTTAAATACATACACATAAATAAAAAAATTAATTTCTCATTTTTCAAATGAAACAAAAACAAAAAAAAAAAAACATTCATTTTTATTGGTAATAAAAAAAACCTTAGTTGATTTAGCTTGGTGTATGTAAGATATTCATATAGCCAGGACTTAGGTTGCATAAACAGGGGCACGAGATTCGGAAACAGAACGGATACCGATATTTTTAAAAAATCAGTAGGACATCCATATGCTTATGAGACACTATATTAAATACGGGTATGCATTAATATTTCAATAAATTGAAAAATAAGATAATGGTTATTCTAATACAAATTATATTTTCACAAATAATAAATAATCAAGTAATAATAAATCATAAACATAAAAATAACTGATTTTGGGTTATTTGTCAACGAGACAACAACAAATAAAAAAAAAACACTTCATCTTTGATTGGTAATAGAAAGAAACTCTTGGTTGATTAAGCTTGGTGTATGGAGTAGTTTCATTTACTTAGAAGTAGGTTGCCATGAACAGGGAACATGAGATATGAGAATGTACGAATACGATATATATTTAGGACCACAATTACACTTACATAAGTTAATACCATTAATTTTCGACCTAAATAAACTATGCATTTATAATAAATTATAAACATAAAAATATTTTAATTTTTTATTTCTATATACAAAAACAATTAAAAAATACTTCATTTTTTATTGATAATAAGAAAAAATCTTGGTTGATTAAGCTTTGGTATATAAAAGTAAGTCTCATATCTAGGAGTTAGGTTGCAACTACAAGAACAAGATATCAGAAATATAAGGATATTTAATAATTTTTTAAAAAGGAGAACATCTACAATTAGGAATACGACCTACACTAAATAAGTAATACATTAATTTTTAATAAATAACAATCATGTATAATAAATTAATAAAGCTAACAAACAATTTTTTAATTTCCTATTTCAACTGACCCAAAATAAAATTTAAAATACTTTATTTTTTATTAGTTGAATAAAAAAAATCTTAGTCGATTAGCTTCAGTGTACGTTAGTAGTCTCATATATCAAGAGTTGGTTGCACGCGACACAGTTAGCAAGAACCAAAAGAAAAAAAAAAAATAACGGGGGAAATTGTACATGACTCATGATAATTTTTCCAAAAAACAGGTATCCAAATACTGAGGCCACATAACTAAAAATACAGTAATATATTAATTATTTCACATAAATAGACTCATTTTATTATAAATCAATAAACATAAAATAAAAAATTTAATTTCTTATCTCGATATAATTATTTAAATTCATCAAAATTTCACTATTGAAATATTAATAATCGTGGCATGGATTTTTTTTTTTATATAGTTCACACCATGCATAACTTTTGCTAATTGCATACCTTATGAAAGGTTCGCATGATGCTTAAAAGTCTATGCTTAGCATTGCAAACTTTTCATCATATCTCAATAAGATCATATTTTATTAATAATTTTACTATTTTTGAATGATGTTATAAAAGATTATTTCATCTTTTAATATTGCTCCGCGCATTGCGCGGGTTCTAACACTATTAATATATAAAAGCAAGGTAGTTTGCTTTATATGGAAATCAAATATAATTAGCACAGTTTACCACTTGACATTTTTTTGGATTATAGAATGACAGATGTTAGAATTCACACAATTTAGCACAATTGTAAGGATTGTAAAAAGATCAGTTGTTTTATAGTTTCTGATAATCCCTCTATCAAGATAATATCTATAAAAAAAAAAGATTATCTTTAGCATTTAATATATTAATATAAATTTATTCCTATAATATAAAAAAAAAAAACATTATCTTTAGGCATTATATTGTAGTATTTAATTTTATTAAAAATTTATATTCATTCTTAAAAAATTATAATAGTAATCCACTACTGGGTTCTTAAAAAAAGAAATTTTTGAATCATACAATACTCGCATTTACTAATTAAATAAGAACAAATTATAAGGCAATTAAAAATATAAAAATTAGAAAATGTAATGAAGATACGCGAGTAATTTTATAAAAGACAGGGATCAATCCATTTGTGCTTGTAATTATTATTACACAAAATAAAAATTAATGGACAATTACATTCATTTTACAAATAAATAAATAAAATAATAATTTATGATAAATTAATTAAAACAAGTAAAAATAAGATATAACAAAATTTCTTAATTTCGAATGTCAAATTAACACAACTTTAAAAAATTAATACTTTTTTTTTATTCGGAGTAATTTAATAAAAAGTCTAGTTTGATGGCTTCGTATATAGGAGCAGTTCTATTCACTTCTTTTAATAACCAGGAGCTATAAGTTCTACACGATTATTCAATACCAATGAGAGATACATGAGCAAACGGTTAGCGTGGATACGAATAATTTATATAAAATAAAAAAGAGAATTAATCGTTTAGACATACAACGCGAGCGTTAAAACATACACACTAAATAAAGTATTTAAAAGATTGGACAATTGTAATTTATTTTCAAGTAAAAGTAAGACACAATTATTATTAATATAATAAAAATCAACTATGAAAAAAAGTAAAAAATACACTAATTTATATTTGCTTATAATTTCAGATGACACACAAAAGCAAATTAAAAAAAAAAACTTCATTTTTATTCGTTAATAAAAAACAAGTTCTTAGTTGATTAGTTTGGTGTATTGATTAGTTTGGTGTATAGAGTAGTCTCATGTACCAAAAGCTAGTTTGCACAAATACAGGACATGAGATACAAGAACGTACGAGATACGATAATTTTTAAAAAAGGTAGGACATCTACACGCTTAGGATACAGTACGCTAAATAAGTAATACATTAATATTTCAAATAAATAAACAACTATTTATAATAAATTATAAACACAAAAAACTTAATTTCTTATTTCAATGACACAAAAAAATACTTTATTTTTTATTGCTAATAAAAAATCTTGGTGGATTAACTTGATGTATAGAATAGTTTCATATACGAGGAGCTATGTTGCATGGAAACGGAATACACAATTTTTAAAAAAGGTAGGACATTCACACGCTTAGGATATAGTACACTAAATAAGTAATACATTAATATTTCAAATAAATAAACAATCATTTATAATAAATCATAAATATAAAATAAAACATAAATATAAAATAAAAGATATTTAATAAATATAAAATAAAAAATATTTAATTTCTTATTTCAATGAGACAAAAGCAAATTTAAAAAAAAAAAACGCTTCATTTTTATTGATAATAAAGAAAAACCTTGGTTGATTAGCTTGATATAAGGAGTAATTTCATACACCAGGAGCTCGGTTGCATAGACACGAGATACGAGATACGGAAACGTATGAATACGATAATTTTTAAAATGTAAGACATCCATATGCTTAGGATACACTCACTAAATAAGAAATATATTAATATTTCAAATAAATAAATAATCATTCATAATTAATCATAAACATAAAATAAAAAAATATTTAATTTTAATCGCATATTAAACATAAAATATCAAAAACCTATTTAATTTCTTATTTCAATATATATAATTAGTTAAATTCTCAAAATTATTATCACTATTGAAAAAATATATTAATAGTGTTGTAAAGTGCATTGTCCTTTTTTATATAGCTCCATATTATTGCATGGCTTCCTTACTATTGTATTACTTTGTATGAAAAGCTTGCATGATCACTCAAGAAATAAATTTTAGCACGGCAACTTTTCTAGGCATATCATGAAATAAAGAATACCTTCAATTTTATCTTATTTTATTATATAATTTTAAACTTTTTTGAATATGTATAAAATATACTAATTTCATCCTTTAAATATTAATCACTGCCATCTTTGTGTCAGATATTATGGAAATAAATAACAAATTTATATTTTGCAGATAATATCATATAGGGTCGAAAAAAAACTAAATTAAGATATTATGCAAGCAAAAAACTAATTTAATTTGGAAAATAACAAAGGATATAAGGGAAAAAGAAATTCCGATAATAATTTCCTCTTCAATGTTATAAGGTGACCGCGAAATAAATAAACGTATAAAAAAATCTAAATTTTATGAGTAAGGATATGCTACTTTTATTTTTCTTTTCTAGCTCACACCAGAATAAGAAAATAAGATACAATTTATCATTTTATTATATAATTTTACTATTTTTGAATGATGTTATAAAATACTATTTCATCTTTTAATATTATCCTGCACATTGTGCAGATTATAAGGGAAAAAATAACAATTATATTTTCAGATAATATCATATAGGCGAAAAAAAACTAAATTAATATTAATAAGCAAAAACTAATTTATTTGGAAATAACAAAGGAATATAAGGGAAAAGAATTCCGATAATTTTCTCTTCAAATTATAAGGAAAATAAAAAACTATAAAAATAAATTTATAGAGAAAAATTACTTTTATTTTTCTTTTCTATCAAAAATAAATAAATAACAAAAGTTTTTCCGAAAAGAAATTTAGTCCCTTCTTATTTTTTCTGATTATTCATTAATAAAACAAGATACAAAAATAAATTTAAAAAACACTTCATCACGCAACATGGAAATGTATGCGATATGATAATTTTTTAAAAAATAGGAGATCTACACGCTTAGGACACACTACAATAAATAACTATAATACATTAGTATTTTAAATAAATAAACAATCATTTATAATAAATAAATAAACAATCCTTTATAATAAATCATAAACATAAAATAAAAAATATCTAATTTTTATTTCAATATAATTAGTTAAATTCTCAAAATTTATTATCACTATTGAAAAATACATTAAGTAGTGTGTGTGTATTTTTTATGCAGGTCATACTAGGAGTGTCAAAATAGGTCACGACATGGCGAACACGATTCGGTTAACACGCAAAATAAATGGGTTAGGGTTAAGGTTAAATGAGTTCGTGTCATAAATGAGTCACTCATTTATGACACGAATATAAATGTGTTGTGCCGTGGGTTGACACGCGGGTTAGGCGGGTGATCCATTTATTTAAGAGTAAAAAAAAAGTAATTTTAATGTTAGATATAAACACTCCAACTAAAATCTATTTAAATTTTATTGTTGTGTTACTTTTTTATTTTAATTAGGAACCTTGAAAATTTTATTCATTTTACATGTGAAGATTTATTTTTAAATATGATTAGAGTTAAATAGGTTAAAAGTTAAAAATACTATAAACAGGTTAAGTGGTTCATATATAGGTCAACACATCCACTTAACCTTTTATGATATTAAGTGAATTATACGAGTTGTATTCGGGTCAACACGATCCACTTAACCTGTTTATAATATTAAGCAGGTTAAACGTGTCGTGTTTGTGTTGTGTTGTGTTGAAGTTATAAAAAATTATTTCATCCTTTAATATTGCTCTGCGCATCTAGCGAGTTCTAACATTTGTTCCAGTAAATAACTAATACTATAATTCATGTCAAAAAAAAAATTACTGCAATTAATATTAATGTTTTTGTAAAAAGAGAGAGACTTATTTCAGGACTACTAACATAGTTAATCAAATTAATTCGGGTCTCTCAAATTTATAGTAATATAGACTATTGTATATAATAAATTAATAAAACATTATATATATAACAAAATTATTGGAAGGATCGCCCTCATAATGGTCTATGCAGAACCCGAATTTGGATTAGTCGGCTGTGCTAGATACTGAGTTCTTTAATAATAATAATAAAAAAAATTAAATCATGAATGCCTAAAGGCTATGAGTACCAAAAACTACTTTAAATAATAAGTGGTTGAATATATAATTTAACCCCAAAAAAACCTTATGACATCCTGAACTTTCAAATCGACTTTATGACACTCTCAACTTCTCTTTTATAATAATCTCACAATGAAATATTGATAATATCAGTGACACCTTTTATATACAAAATATTGATTTAATATGTGATTAATACAACTTTTAAAACAAAAATTTTCACATTTTTTAACTAACTACCCAATAAGCGTTTATTTGATTTAATTTTATAAGTTAAAGTAAAATGAGTGCAATTTTATAAATTGAAGTGTTTAATAGGTCAAAGTGAAAGTTGAAGGTGCCACAAGATTTTTCATAAAAAGTACATGGATGAATTTATGTATTGAGCCAATAATAAGAACTAAAATTAAGTTTCTAATTAATTGTAAATTATTTTATTTAAATGTACTTTGGTTTCTTTTTAGACCAGTCAAAATCTTCTCAGTATTTTCCTAAAGGAGAAACGCATTAATAGCCAAAATTTATGCATCAACTTAATCTCAACTCAACTGGGAAATGAAGCAAATGGAGCCATTAATATAATAACAAGAAATAAGCCAAATCTCTGCTTCACTACATGACTAAAAATGTACACTCTAAGATTCAAAAATTATAATCCACGAAAAAGGTTATAATACATTTTGGGATCATGATGGAGAATTTTAATAGCATCACATACCTAGCCTTTTTGTACCGCATTCTGAGCAGAACTTAGAGGTTTCCCTTAGATATGGAGCGCCACATTCATCACAAAACTTTGCTGGGCTTGCAGGCTGCAAGTTGTAGAAATCTGGTAAAGATATTCCATTTTCTGTGTAGAATTTATAAGCATAATGGAGCCATAACCTAAAAATGGGATAATAAAAGCCTTGTATCATAAGGATTTTTTTTTTTTTTTTTTTTTTTTTTTTTTTTTTTTAAGCCTTGTATCATAAGGATTTTTTTTTTTTTTTTTTTTTTTTTTTTTTTTTTTTTTTTTTTTTTTTTTTTTTTTTTTTTTTTTTATCATTCCATAGAATAATGAAGAGCCTTATATGTTTCTTCAAGTAAATAAGCTGCTGCTTCATTTCAGTCTCGAGGGAAATTTGTAATTTTTAACTTATTTGAGTCCCTATTGCCTTGAGAAAACATAATTCCTCCTAGTTCGCTTCAGGGGTCTGAATCATGAAGTTAAAGAGCATGGGGATAAGTTTTGAAGTTATTTACCTCAAAGATGCAATAGTTTTGAAGTTCTTTACCTCAAAGGTGCAAAACAGCTTGGCTCTACAAGACTCCATAATCCATATGCTCCCAATGCTCTTTAAATTGGTGTTTTAACCCTAGAAGTGCGAGGCTCTGCGGAGGGGGTATCCTACTACTAGTGCAAAGTTTTGTATGCTTAAATTTTTTTTCTTGAGTATTCATGAGTTCTACAAACCCTAGCCCTAATCTTTATGTTTTAAACTAAATTGTAAATAATGCAGGAAACTTCAAAATATGCCTAACCATCTTTTCACATTTAAGCAATGGAAATGAACTGGTTACACGGTATTCAAAGGCCTAAAATACACTAAAGATTGCTGCTCTATTCTATCTCCCAAAATTATCCTTCCTAATCTTTCTAGATTGAGGCTTAAATGATGAGAGCCTGCTTCTTAGAAATTTGTTGAAAAACATAAGTTTCAAAAATTTGAAGCACAAAAGGAAGATGTCCATGGTGTCATGGAAATGACATCATTTGGCTATTACTCAGTAATGCAGACAGACATTGGCAACCCTCCCCATTTGAGCACCTTTCTTTCAGAGACTTAATTGAATCAGGCAATCGACCATGCATATTTTGTTAGACATAATGGGAGTCTTGAGCTTGCTATTCAAAGAATTAATTGGTTCAAGGTCTGAGAGACTGAATTCATAGAAAATTCTTAAAGGTCAGACTACTGAGATCTCCTTCAAAAGACCCTTTTCTTTATGATGATAACTGTGGCCCCTCAAAACCCCCCTCAAAACCTAGGAGCATCTCTAATTCGGTAACAATAATAGAGGTAGCAGGCTAAAAATGAAGTTATAGCCAGTGTTATGATGTTCTATCTCACCAATTATATATGCTTAAATTACTTGCTTAAAAGAGAATTCCAATTAAAAGAACCCTCACCATTAAATGCAAACGCCCTCCAACATGACCTCCTGTGAGGGGTTGCAAGTATGCCATATGTTGAGAAATGTTAGGAGACTGATTAGCATTGGTGATTTCAGGCAAGTGTGAAGTAGGACATTGTTGACTTTGAGAAAACTGGGTTGCATGTTGACTTTGATGAACTTGATGATGGTTTTGGTGAAGTGGGTGAAACTGAGGTTGATGTGACAATGAATCCACGTGATGCTTTGGAGTAGGTTGCTGCTCATTTTGTGGCTGCATAAAGTAAAAAACAGCAGATGATTTCTTAAAGCATAATATCATTGATGCCAAAATATCAAATAGATATAATCACATGCCTTAAGCAAAATAGCAAAACAGCAACTGGGTCAAATAGTGACATAAATGTTACATAAAAGTGTGCCAAGATAAATGATACATAAAACCTGCGAAAAACTAGAGAAAGGCAATGAATGAAATCACTAATCCAGTCATGGATGGAAAGCTTCCACTGCTTTTTTTTGCAGTGTTTATAACTGAATATTACTTTCTTAGGTAATAGCATTCACAAAAGTTCTATTTTTTTTTTTTTTAACTTTTGTTACTTTTCCAACAAAACACAAGTACTTTAGTTCTAAATACGTTTCAAACATAAAAACATAGAATTCCATGCTTTAAATTAAATCATTCCAAGCATGAATGAATTCTAAAGAGAATTCATTAAATTCCACACTTCTAATTCATTCATTCCAAATGGACTGTTAATGAACTCTTCTTACTAGAAAACTGATAAGAAACTCAAATTGCATTCATTTGATAGGTTTGAGTGGTGAGAAGAAGGAAATCCCCTCTTCCCATGTTGAGTGAACCAAGAATACAAGATAAAAGCATTATTGTTTTATTCAGTCCACTTTTCATATCCCTTTAATCTCTCCACTAGATACAATACCATAGAACAAAACTAACAAAATTTATATCTACAATAAACTCAAATAAAAGATAGTGTAAAAAAATCAGGGGCATTTTAATACTTTAATTACTAAAGTTGTCCTTTGACTACTACAAAGAGTTTTGACCGAAACATATTTTGGATACATTTGTTAATGGAAGCAAATGCAGAGAACTGCTTAATTAGTTTCTCAAAAAAGAGGGACAATTTCTTACCCAATTAACATTTTTATCACTAAGGTTTGTTCATGACGTAACACATGCAATCCTTGTTAATAAAATTAAAAATATTTCACTACACTTTAGTACTTAAGGTTTTAGCTTATACAATAGTTTGATCCTTGAAATTTTAAATACATTATATTTTAGTTTTTGAGTTATTATATTAAAAAAATACTTTAATCCCCCGAAATTATTTTTCACAAAAATTAATTTAGGAACTAAAAATAAAAATTTTGACAAACCTCAGGAGAGTTAAAGTATTTTACACTACCTTTATAAAAAAAATGTTGAGCAAGCTACAATTTTCTCAATTACATGGGCTATATATATGCTTAAGTGGTAATGCTGCATGTTTTTTTTTTCTTTTTGAGAAAATATAAATTAGCTGACAAAGTTTTTGACATTCTTCTTCAACTTAACCCGATAAATTACAAACAAAAAGTGTTAATTTTCTCAACTATAACTTACTCTCAAATATAAATTGTTTGGCAGCAAGCTATAATTTTCTCAATTACATGTGTACATTTGCTTAAGTGGTAATGATACATTTTCTTTATTTTTTAGAGAAAAATATAAATTAGTTGGCAAAGCTATTGACATTCTTCTTCAATTTAACCCACTAAATTACAATGAAAAAAAAGTGTATAATTTTTCAAATATAAAACTTGAGAAATTTTTCTAAATCAGCCACTATGAGGAGAGAGCTGTGTTCAATTTCCACTCTTTTAAAAGTGTGAGAAAATAACATTCGGATCTTACAATTTTTGTAACTTTTAAATAAATGGTTACAAGTTAAAAAGTTTTCTAAAAAAAGATCTATTTACATGCCTGAATTTTAATTTTCAAACAACAAAGGAGTTACAATAGCTTAATAAATAAATAAATAAATATTGACAGTTGACATAAAACCTAATACAACAATAGAAAGATAAAAAATGGAAAACAAAGAAAGCTAATACAAAAGATTTTTTACTATTTGTAAAAAATTTCTTCAATTGTACTTTCAATTAAAAAGGTTCAAAATAATATCTTCTACTAGTTACACAATTTAAATAAATAGTTTTTTTGTTTGATAATTTTATTTTTATTGTTTGATAATTTTAAATCTTTTGCGGTCTCTATTCAAAATGATTTAATATAAAACTTTTTTTTATTGACAATTGATTCCATAAACAGAAAATTTAAATTAGTAACCTAGAGTCACCCACAAAAATGAAATGTATGATGTTACACAATGCCACATATTAAATTGGGAGGCTGCAAATTGTGTATCTACAAATAAGTTTAGGTTTTCATATGGAACCTGGATTTTAAAGGTCAAGGAATTAAGCAGTCCTATTTTATACAATATTTCTTTGTATTTTATAATCCATTCAAAATTATAATCACCAACCAACACCACCACCCCCCCCCCCCCCCCCCCCCCACAAAAAAAAATAAAATAAAATAAAGAAGGCGGTGTCAACAGGGGTGCCTCACCAAAAAAAAAAAAAAAATAAAAATAAAGAAGGCGGTGTCACAGGGGGTGCCTCACATCACATGCATGATATATGAACAATTATAAGATACACAATCAAAGGGTTTACAATTGCACAAAAAAGACAAATTACTTAAAATATGAGCTGAATTTCACTTCACTTACAGATCGAAATCCTTGTGCATTAGCGATTGTAGAAGAACTATCTGTAGCAGGAAGTGTCTGCAAAATACATAAAGACTAATCACTCATTTCGACATTCAAGATTTACAAACCACTAAAATTAAATGGAACCATAGATCTTCACAAAACTACAGTTGTATGTTTTAAGAAAATCAGCCTCCAGGTGGATGTGGAAATTACGCCAACCATCTCATAATAAAAGTGATTTAAGAGCATTTTTTGAAAGCTTCAAACTATATCAATGCATTCATGTTATGCCCAGGTGTATGAAAGAACAACATGTCTCCAACATGAACAAAAGCCATCTTATATGGCTCCACATACCTCCTTTGGTTGCCAAAAATTCAATATTCTAATGTGAACTCATTCATAGAAAAGTGGGTTTTCAAAGAAGTAATTTCAGGAATTTAACATTATCACGTTCCATGATGAATTTCCTTCAAATGTAAAATTAACATGTTTGGTTGGTCCATAATAACCAACCTAACATCTGATATTGAAAAACATACTATGCATTTTCAAACTATGAAATTCTATAATTGCTTATATTAAGTCCTTGGATTTATTATTGTTTATAATTTCCTCCTATAAACTTCTACGGACTAGTATGAGTATATTGAGCTTCAACGAGAATTTTTTCAAGACTCGTATATATGATGGGCTAGATTTTCAACTTTTCGTATGTGATGAATATTATTGAAAACAAAACATGGACTCATACATGCCTCAAGTTCAAGCACAGCTAGATATTTTCAACTTCAGAAGCTCAAACTAACAATAGGGGTATACAAAAGTTAGCATAGAAGGGATTTAGGCATTACTGGCAAACCAGGAATGTTGGACACAACACGTCTATACTTGTGCCTCGGAGAGTAGAATTTATAGTCTCGAGCAGAGATTGCAACTTCACTCCGACCTGTCAGTCGCTTAAACCTGCAAATATTAACAACCAAGTGAGAGTGATGTAGGGACAATTAGCTGTTTTGGTAGGGCAGGTTTTGCAAAGTATCATGAACCCACTTTTTACAACCAGATCAATAGGGTCACTTGGCCAGCTGTTGGGGAAAGCATAAAAATTGGCACTTTCTCCCAGCAGGCCAATACCACATTTGGGATTGCTGAAGCAGCTCACACTGCATCCCCAAAATTGAAATCACACATGCTAGAGTTTCATTCTCATAAATCATCATAATTATCTACAGTAGGTAAAACGAGTAAGAAATCTGATTGAGCACAAGCTATAAATGATGAAGTCCAAATTTTATAACTAGCAAAAGCCCTTTAAAATTTCATAAACAAGTTTTTGCTTGCCTCAGCAGCAATACCAATTTTAACTCAGAGATTTGAAAAATAAAATAATTGGACAAGCTGAAACTACCATCTCAAACTGCGACAGCACAAGTAAAAGTACTTCCAATGAAAAGGGAATAAAAGATGATGAAAAGATATGTACTTTTGAAAAACATTAGTACTATTGGAAGACATGATTTAGAAGCTAAAATTTTGCTGAAGAACATTAGAAAAAGTTATCATGTCAATTTTACAGCCCAGATTGTTGGGAGAAGAAAGAGAGAGTTGAAGTCGGAGAGGGTCAGAAGAAAAGAGAAAGAAAGATAGGAGGCGAAGAGGCGCAAGGGAAAGGTAATATTTCTACTTTTTTCACTGTGACTCAACTGGCCAAAATCAGTATAAATGTCTTAAATCAGGCTAACCATAAAGCATTAAATGGGATTCACTAAATGAAAGTCTTTTATCATTAGGCCAACTATGAGACACTAGTTTTGCATTAATGGTTCGTTCTCCAATCTTAATCGTATCAATTCCCCAAGTTGGAAAAACACATGCTTGAATTTCAAGTCGAAGCACATTAGTGAAATATACTGGTCAGCAAAATAAGTAAAGGTTAAGAACATTTTCAAAAAGGAAATGAAGAGGTGTAGGACACCCTTTGGAATACTCTCAGCAAGAGTAATACTGATGTAACATCTGTCACAAGCTTACTCGGCTTCCAAGTTTCCTGAACCTCAAAATAAAATCCTAATTAAACAGGAATCTTCCTAATGTATCCAAGTTCGGTCAACTTATAAATAAGTCCAATAAGCATGGACCCAAAAAAAAAAAAAAAAAAAGCAAAAAAAAAAAGGCTAAAGAAAAAAAAAAAAAAAAAAAGGCTAAAGCACACTCATGGTTAGGCACAATCATAACTTTCAAACATGTCACTACTTAACACACTTCCTTCTATAATTTTATATTTACAGTAAAAGGTTTTGCACATATCCCCCCATGCCCCAAGATCCCGGCCTCCACCACATGAGGAATGCGGCCATATACATTATTAGGTTTGGATTGAATAAGACTATATTGGTACGAGAAACAAACTTGGCTTCTACATCATAGCCTATAACCATACTAAAATGAAGAAAACGAGTGAAAAGAAAAACGAAAATGGTGCAGCAAATAGTTATTAAACTACAATCTACAAACAGTAATTTGTAGAAATGATACTAGTTACTTACCACTCAGCATCTTCAATGGGCATGCTACTTGGTTTCTCAACTATATCCAAACCATTGACCACCACAAAACGTACTCTCTTCTCTTCTTGTATCACTAATTCTGGGAATCGAGTCCTTGTCTCAAGAGAAGTTGCCAATTCTCTTCTTTTAAATATACAAGAACCTTCATAACAAAACATATAGCCCAATGTAATAGACAAAAAGAAAAATAATAATATGCTTAGTGCTACTTCTTCACATTTCCTTTGGACAAAAGGCAAATAAGAAGGAAAACATAATACCTTTTTTAGGAAATTTCTTGGCCATTTTTCTATACAAACCACCAGATGCTTCAAGTGCTACTCCAATGGTCTTATCACGAATACCATTCAAAGAAACCAGCCTCATATTTACATCATTCACTAGTGTTTCATACATATTTGCCACGTACATCAAGGGCAAAGCAAACCTGGGATCACCTTCATATTGCACATCTCCTGATTTCCTCTTATTCAGTTTATCTTGTCCCGAGTGAGCAACATAATCAGCCTCATTATCAGCCACTTCAATCAAATGATCACCAATAAAATGATCCACTATTATTTGCAAAAATCTCGCTCTTGCAGACTCGATAGGCGAAACATCTGGATCAGAATCCAGCAAAACCAGTTAACATGACCGAAGACATAAATGCAGAAGATGATTTTGATATAAAAGTCTAGTTAGGATTCCAAGATAGTTTAACAACAATATGTACCCTCAATGGTCAATATATCATAGGAAGCTCTAGAAGAGCAACTGTTCTCAAGACTGGATCGATCTTCTTCAACTCCAACACCATGAAGTGGTAAGGAATTCCTATATGATTCATGAATGCAGTCCTGGAGGGGAAAAAAATACACAATTTATTAACTGCATATAGAGCAAAAAGGTGTAACATTTTCTAGAAAAATGTTATCTGTGTAGATTCTTTCCGCATATTTCACAAAACCAATGGCATTGAAACCTAAATCGAAGTTAACTAAATAAGCCATAAAAGGAAGTACCTCTTACTCAAAACATTTCAGTGAATGCCAACAAGAAAAATAAAAACAAATAAAAATACATAAAACATCCGAAACCTTTGGGATTTTTGTCTGTTAGATTCTTTCTTTCTTTATTTCTTTTTCTTCTCCGCTTTACTCTCACGAACCAAACATAACAGGGAATTCATAACTCCAGTATCCAATCAATCTTTTCAGTTAAAAAATTATAAGAAAGAATACAAATAGACTTACAACAGCAGCATTGGAATCATCGTCCGCATCTAAGCCATCATCGGCATGACGATCGACGGTCTCCCCAATAGGGTCGATATTGGCAGGGCGGGAATCAACGGTGTTGAGATCATGCAAAGAACTACCAATGAATGAATTGGCTGATCTCAAATTGTAGTGTTGCACAGGAACCCTACTCCCCATATTCTTCTATCTATATATGCTTCAAATTAACCATAATCATAGCCCTCTGATAGAACTCTTGTTCCTCTTTTAATTGTAAGTGTTGAATTGGAGACTGCAGAGAAAAGAGAGAGATTCATGAGTTAGTATTTTAGTTTCTTTACTCTAGTTCGGAGATGGAGGAGGAGGAACTTATAACGGCTATACGGAGAGAAAGAGAGAGTACATGCCTGATGCCATACCTTAGCTTACGAGAGAAAAAGAAACTTCCAAGCCTCACTCCGGCATCCGCACCTGACCCCCGAGCCGGAGGCTGTTGACTTCAAGTAAATAAACTTTCTGCTACAATTCTATGCGCGCACGACTAGAAGTGGACATTATTCAGGTCCAACCAAATTCTCCCATTCAGTTTAATTTAAAAAATTGGTTTTGAATTTTATAAAAAAAGATGTTTACATCATATTTTTAGCTTGAGTTATGACACTGTAAGTAACTTGGGCTTAGATTAATTAACTAATCTTTAATCAATTAATAATTTATGGAAAATTATAAAAGTGTCATTATATAATGTAAAATTAATTACTTTGTCTTTTTTTTTTTTTTTTTTTTTTTAAAATATAATGTAAAATTAAATTACTTTGTCTTTTTTTTTTTTTTTTTTTTTTTTTTTTTTTTTTTTTAAATACACTACATTTTCCCCTTATTTTACGCTCCCATTTGTGATATACTTCCATCCCTTACTTCATTTTGGATGTTAAATGGGAAGGAAAAGACACAAAAGCCTTTTGTACAATTGTAAAAAAAGAAAAGTGAGGATTTTGTTTCTAGGTTTCCTTGATCGTCGCCGCTAATTCCACCTCTTTGATCAATATGATTATTGAAAGCTCTATGAGTCCTTGTATGAGCATTCAGGTTCTATTCTTGATAGAGCAATGAGTTTTGAGATCAAAAGAAATGAAGCTTGTTATTATTTCTCTTTATTCATTGTTTTGTTGCCGAGAAATGCGAGGAAGATGAAAATTATTTCATCTATCTCTTTATTTGATGTGTGTCTTCTAATTTTAGGTTTCCTTTTTTTATTTGCATTCATTTCATTTAGTTTACTTCAACTATAATAGTTAATAATAAAACAAGGAAATTTGAATGAGTTTTAATTAAAGACTAAGAAAATTAATAATTGAAAAGGAAAAGAACACAAATAATTTTAAAAAGTGAAGGAAAGTTAATGGTGATGGATCAGATTAAGAATAGGAAACTCAGCCACAAGAAAGAAAACGTGTGTGTGAGAGAGAGAGAGAGAGGGGGGGGGGGGGTGGGGAAAGAGTGAGCTGTAATTTACGAATGAGAAGTTCTTCCCCTACTTTCTGACCTATCTTTTTTTAACACTAATTGGGGGGGGGGGTGGGGAAAGAGTGAGTGTAAGTTACGAATGAGAAGTTCTTCCCCTACTTCTGACCTATCTTTTTTACACTAATTAATTATTTATATGTTGACAAAATAGTTATTTTTGACATTTTATAAGGACAATATTTATTAGTTTTCCTTAATTTATAGCTAAATAAAATATAAAGATAAATTAATATGAGATGGTGAAAAAAGAGTCAGAAAACTATCTGGCACAATCTCAACAATCAAAATAAATTGAAGTAAATATATGAGTAACTTGAGCAGTTAAGTACCGCTAACTTGATAATCACCTGGTGACTTAAAAAAGCCAAGCTCAAACATAAAGTAAGGTACCAATAATCAATCAATTAAACTCAAAGACAAATTCAATAAAAGTAAAATTAAGCAATTCAATTTCAAATCTTTTTTTTTAGTTCATTTTATTTTCTTTTCCAAAAACAATTATTTTCCCCTTTCACAACTATTACCAATCAATTCAAGCAATATTTGTTCTCTACAAATTGGACATATGATCTTTATTTTATTGCATTGTTATTTTTATTTTCCAAGGAATTGGTGTATCATTTTATGGTAGAATCAAACCCTGCAATTCTCTGGTTAAAAATTTAGAAGAGCATTTATTTGCTAGTTGGTAAACTTAAATCCCTAACATGCTTGGTACCATACACTCTAGAAAGGAAGTCATTGGGTCCCAGAATACAGGAAAAGGTCATAACACTCTTGTTCTACAGAACATGAAACATATTGATGGAGGATCTACTTCTCAAAAGGAAGAAGAAACAGACTCATAGTTCTAAATCAAGAAATTGCGTGCCTTTATTGTGAGCATAAGTAAAAACAAAGGAAGTTAGTTCTTGTACTATTTTCTGATATTGACTTTTTTTTCTTTATTCATGTTCGAGAAATCTACTAATCCTGGAAACCTTGTTTTCACATCATTCACTAGTAAATAAATAGTTTTCTAGAAATGAACAAGTGTGTTCTGCTTTCAAGAATTGCAGAGAGCTTAAGAGCAATAACTTAAGGCTCCTTAGGGGGCACTGATGCAAGTTGTGCCCCAACAGAAGAGGGTTATTAACCTTCTTACGGGGAAGCAGTAGATAATATGCTAACCTAATTCACTACTCCAATCTAGTTTCCATAGTGAAGGCTTCACGTCTTTCTTAGATCAATAATCACATGAATCTTGAAATCCACCCTAGAGTATGTAAAAATAAAGGTGTAGCAGTGCTAATACATTAGGTGTTCTAGGTGACAGTTGGCTCGAGGGGCAGTTAGGGTACAAGGGTACTGTTCTACCTTCAGTTCTTTACATCTCAGCAACAATAGGTACTCCAACTGCTCTAATTACTATTGATAATGTTTCACCTACTCCTCTTATTACTATGGAAGCTTGAAGGATGTGTTGTGCAGGAACTATATGGGTTTAGATTCTGGCAGATTGGTGATCTAACATTTTATAAACCTTATCCTGCAGATATTGATAAAGGGAATCCTTACCCTAGAGGCTAAAAATCTCTAACATTACTACATTCTTTATAGAGGATGGAAAGTCTATTCTAGAGCATATTCCATGCTTCACCATATAGTATGGGAATTGGTGAACCTAATAAGTTTATAGATTACAAGCTCAGGTTCCCTAATTCTCTCATAGATACCGCCTTTACGTGGTCTTTCACACTCTTTAGAAATTTATTCTTGACAGAAAATGGAGCATGTATTCCATACACAGTTCGTAAAGGCTAAACTTAAGGTGTGTGTTGCTAAGCTATCCAAGCTGATATAGAGAAGTAGTGAATCAGTATACACTTTCAAGCTAAGTTTAAGAAGTTAAAGAATAGTTATAAAATATTCTTATGGAAGCAAAGTTAGTCGAAATGGAGCAGAACGACTTGGACTTTAAGCTGAGAAAGAAGTCTTAGTACATGGATTCAAAGACTTCTATGAGCTCAACACAAATGTAGTCGAATATAAGGAATTATTAAGGAAGAATCATAGATTAAGGGGAAAGCTACCAGCACCTATTTCCAAGAGACTCATTTTGTAGGTGGTCACTACTAATATTGTTAATTCATGTTTATATATTGTCTCAGTCTTAAGGTGCCCACAAAAGGGGGCTAGCCTTTAGAAAAAAAATATCAAATAATTCAACAACAGACCCTCAGTATGCCTTTTAATGACTCCAAGATTTGAGATTTTTGATTTTCTATTGAAAGAAAAATTTATTACTCTTCTTGCTAACCACAAGATCCTCACTAAAAAAGAACTAAAGGAGGAGATTATTGTAAATGTTCCAATTTCCTTGAAATTTTTCAAAAGGGTTTTCCTCATTTTCATTTTATTCCCAAATTATTACTCAATTTTTATGAATTGATCCCTTTGATTATTGTATTAACCAATAGAATTTGATTATAATATTGATCCCAATGCTTTGGTTTATGTTTGTTCAGTATACACGCGCTGACCTTACGAATAAATTGGCAAAATGACCATAAGATGCCAAAATTTATTAAAATTTTTTTTGCTACAAAGTTCACTTATTATTTTTTGTATACCTAATTTAAGTTTAAGGCCCTGTTCGGTAAAACTTTTCATCTAACTTTTAACGTTTTGACCAAGTATTTATAATAGTTTCTAGAGATTGAAGAAACTTTTTATGAAACATTAAATACTCTAACGATTAGCATTTTATATCAATTAATTAAATTTTTTTGATAATTATATTTATTTTTTTCAAAAATTCAGCTAATTAAACAACTAATGCCATTTTTTGTCATATTAAGTTAAACAACTATTTTTTTCCTAATATTTCTAATTGAACCGCTATATAAACAATTATCAACTAGCAAACAACTACTACTATTAGAACAACTAATAATTACTAAAAGGAATAATGTTAATTTTGGTGCATTTACTTGTCATTTTTTTGTTTTGGTGTCTGAACGGAAAATTGTGACAATTGCGTGTCCAAACCTATAATTTTGTTCATTTTGGTGTCTCATGATGGCATGGACTACCGAAAAATCTAATGGGACTAATTGGAACCCACAAATGCCTACGCGTCCACTTATGTGGACTGACTAATTTTACATGTAGGACGCTAGCGTGACAAAAGGGATAAAATGTCCAATTTGCTTCTCTTTAATATTGCCCAAACACAATCCAACACCCCTTTCTTCCTCTCTCTTCTGAGTTGCAGGATTATTACTCACAAGTGTCATCATTTGAGTCCCTCACTTTCTATCTCTCTCTATTCTCCAGTAATGGTTTAGGTTCGCATTTTAATTTTCACCTCTATCTTTCTTTCTCTCTTGGTGAGCGTCACATAGTCTTGTGCTTGGTAGGTTGTGCCGTTGAGGTAAATGGGCCCTCTAATCCACCGAAGATTTAATGTTTGGAAAGAAGGCTCTATATCTTCTCCTCCTCCTCTTGCAGTGCTTCCTTTGCCCCCATTTTCATGTTGTCTCGCATTTGGATCTTTTCACTTCTTTTATCAGAACATAAGTCTTAGGTTTCTTTTTATCCTTCCCACTTTCTCTATATGAAGTGATTCTATGAGGATTTTTCATCTGAGATTTTGATTTTGGATATGGGTTTTCAGAATAATGTGGGTTGTAGGATTATTACCCACAAGTGTCATAATTCAAGTTCCTCTCTTTCTTTCTCTCTTCATTCTCCAGTAATGGTTTAGGTTCGCTTTTTTATTTCACCTTTTATTTATATTTCTTTCTTGGTGAGCATCACATAGTCTTGTACTTGGTAGGTTGTGCCGTTGAGGTAAATGGGCCCTCTACTCCACTGAAGATTTAATATTTGGAAAGAAGGCTCCATATCTCATCCTCCTCCTCTTGCAGTGCTTCCTTTGTCCCCATTTTCATGTTGTCTCGCAATTGGATCTTTTCACTTCTTTTATCAGAACATAAGTTTTGGGTTTTTTTTTATCCTTCCCACTTTCTCTATATGAAGTGATTCTATGAGGGTTTTTCATTTGGTTTTTTGATTTTGGATATGGGTTTTCAGAATAATGTGGGTTGCAGGATTATTACCCACGAGTGTCATCATTCAAGTCCCTCTCTTTCTTTCTCTCTCTATTCTCCAGTAATGGTTTATGTTCACTTTTTTATTTTAACCTCTACCTTTCTTTCTCTCTTAGTGAGCGTCACATAGTCTTGTGCTTGGTAGGTTGTGCTGTTGAGGCAAATGGGCCCTCTACTCCACTGAAGATTTAATGTTTGGAAAGAAGGCTCTATATATCCTCCTCCTCCTCTTACAATGCTTCCTTTGCCCCCATTTTCATGTTGTCTTGTATTTGGATCTTTTCACTTCTTTTATCAGAACATAAGTTTTGGGTTTCTTTCATCCTTCCCACTTTCTCTATATGAAGTGATTCTATAAGAGTTTTTCATTTGGGTTTTTGATTTTGGATATGGATTTTCAGAATAATCTGGGTTGCAGGATTATTACTGAGGACGTGTGGTTTTCCCAAGAATGATTTAGAAGAACAAATCGGACGGGCTTGATTCATTTTATTTTTAAAAAATGGTTTTCTTTTATTCAATGTTTTTATTCCTAGGAAAATGGTTCCCTTATTTTGGTAAGGATTTTATTTATTTTGGAGTCACCACGCTTATTAAGAAAAAATTCTCGAATTAATCGATTCTTTGGAGTCGATTAATCCGATTTTAAACCAGAGACGGGATCGGGAGTTACGTACGAAATGGGAAGGTGTTAGGCACCCATTTCGCACGGTTAGACCAGCCTCCACGCTGTGCAAACATTCATAATAATCTAATAATGCAATTAACTAAAAATTAAGTTGTAAAAACGGTTTAATGCAGTTTTTAGAAAACTATGTCGTTCATACAAATTATTGCAAGCATGGAACATAAAATATGCATCCACAAAGAAGGGTGGGAGAAGAAAAGATTACAATCCATCTACTAAAATACAATCTAACCTTAAATCCTCCAAATTTCCCAATTCCAATTAACTATTACAACAAGCAACCAATAGGAATCCCATTAAGGACCCTTTACATTTTGCAATAGTGACGTGAGGCACTAGGAAGTGGCGCATGCCACTCTTGTTAGCCTCACGCCATAGAAGTGCAGAATCCTTGTTTGATTGATCTTAGGTTTCTCTCACAACCAGACCTAAAAAAGGTGTTTTAAACATCTAAAAAGAAAAGAAAAAGACGAAGAGATGGATTAAAGATTCTCAGAAACTACCTTTGATGGTTTCCCTTGAAGATTGATTAAAACAATGGATAAGAACTCAACTCCTTAGTCCTTAATCCAATGATCTGAGTTTTGAGATTAAAGTTAGTGTTTCTAAGATTTCAGATTGATCACAGGGGTTTTTTGATTGATTAAATGATAGATCTCAACTTGAATCCAAGGTAAACACAAGTTGCCTCAGGATTTTAAGGTTGAGTTTTAAAATGCAAGAGTCTCCCTTAGTTTTTGCAAAAAATCCTCCCTATGGCATAACCCCCAATGCCTATTTATAGGCGAATGAGGGTGAGTGGCCCCATTTTAGGGCTGACGTGGCAAAAATGCCACTATCAGGCCTCGCAATAGAATCGGGCCTAACTTTATAAAATCGGACCGGCCGCCACATAAAATGAGGCGCTACACCGGGAAGTGCATCAGGCGTACCCGATATGCTTCTCAGGCCCAGTTTCATCGTGAAACGCACGGTAATCCAAAAAAGTAAAAATGGCTAAACACGTAGATAATCTCAGCCATAGACCGTCAGTCCGAAAACCAAGACAATCGAGAATCTTGATACAATTTTATGTGAAAAACGGTGTATCATCACTGAACCTTTTAGGAGTAAAATTTAAGCGTCTACAGTTTGCCCCCACTTTGATAATATTTTGCTTTTCAAGCAAAATGTCATCAAAGTGTAAAGTAGACGCGTAAGTAATAAAATACTTGATTTGCTTGACATGCACAACTTTGATGAATGAAGTGCACCATTCTGGCGAAGGTTGCACCTTCTGGCATCTTGGATTAGGAATGCTCCACCCTTCGGGAGGATTGTCCTTATTAAACGAGAGAGGCGGAAGTGAGATGTGCCACACAAACCTTCAGGGGGTTTTATGCCGCTAGACGACTTCAACTAATGAATAGGTGCGATGCTTCGACCGACTTTGATTGGTTTGAAAAGCAAAATGTCATCAAAGTGTAAAGTAGACGCGTAAGTAATAAAATACTTGATTTGCTTGACATGCACAACTTTGATGAATGAAGTGCACCATTCTGGCATCTTTGGATTGAGAATGCTCCACTTCGGGAGGTTGTCCTTTAAACGAGAGAGGCGGAATGAGATGTGCCACACGAAAGCCTTCAGGGGTATGCCGCTAGGACGACTTCAACTAATGAATAGGTGCGATGCTTCGACCGACTTGATTGGTGAAAAGCGAAATGAGATTCGCCACACGGGCGGCTTCCGATGTGCGCTACTAGAACAGCTTCAATGGATGAATGGGTGTGATACTTCGACTGACCTGGTTCTTGAAAAGCAAAATAAGATGCACCACACGGGCGGCTTCCTGGATGCGCCGCTTTGGACGACTTTAATGGATGAATGGGTGCGATATTTCGACTGACCAGTACCATTACGACATTTGACAGGCGAAAGGATTGCGCCATGGTATTGTCAGCGGCTTATGCGGCTGTCTTGGGCCTGTTGTTGAGAGGGGCATCACTTGAAACGGCTTAAACTGGGCTGCTCCACTTTAGAGGGCTTAAACTGGGATGCTCCACTTTGAGAGGTGCGCCACTTCAGACGACTTATTTTTGAAATACTTCATTCAAGGAGGGGTGTCATTTCGGATGGCTTAGTTCTTAAATGCACTGCTTTGGGGAAGAGGCACTTTGGCCGATTATTGTTAGAAATTTTCGTGATTAGGCCCGAAAAAGCATGCGCATGTGTCACGTGATTCTACATACAATTCGTGAATTTGTGTGAGAGTCCGCATGTATTTGAGTGTGAATTTGATTGCTCGTGGATCTATGTCTGCTTGTGTGAGTGTTATTGAGAATCATGCTACGACACTCAAAATGAGATGACTTACCTGCGGTCAGCGACAATGTTGCCCCTGCTTAGGCGGCTAGCCATTGATGGTTGTTAGCTAAGTATGAGAGCTGGACACAGCAAGTGGACCTTTGGGCCAAACCGGGCTTGAAGGCTTAATTTGGGCCCGTAGGCCCATTATTCCTTATAAAAGTTGAAAGTGACATTCATTTGCACTTTCAACCTAACTTTTGAACTTCTTTTCCCTCAAACTCTCTCTTTGCTTCTTTTTGCAATCAAAACTCATGGTCGCCGAGAATGTCATGGACTGGCTTTTGGGTGACGCGTTGATCAACCCTATGACACGTCCCGTGAGCCATGGCATGAAGCTACGGGAGTTCGTTCCAGATGCAGAAACTTTGATTAGTTTGCAACATGATTTTTGCCCATCCACCTTTGTTGGGGCGCAATGGAGGTATTTTGAAACCTTGTCTTTGTAATTCCTGCATTATTAGTACTAGAAACATGCAAATATGAAGTTAGAAATCAAAAATTAAGTTAGATTTCACCTATTTGGATGATTTGGGCATTCAAGGTCTATGATGGGCCGCTATGACGAGTGTCGCCACGCGTGGCGTGCGCCACTTTAGTGCTGTTTGGCTTGACTGCAGCCTTGTGGTGTGTTGTTGCTTGCACCGCTTCTCTGTGGGTTACGCCATGGTGCTTGTGTTATGCCTTGTTTTGTGACTTTTGTTAGCTTTCCTTGCTTACCTGTGTCAAAACACAAGAGGATGTGTCTTTGCACTGTATTAGTATACTTACAGCAGTTTTATTTTTTTTTTGCAGAAGGGCTTAAGGCATGGGAAATCTGGTGGTAATACCTTTACAACAGGTGAGTGGTTTGACCGGCTACCTAAGCGAGTACAGGAGCGTATCCGAGAATCACATTTTGGTCGCTTTGTGGATACTCTACCCCGGGCGTAAAGGTAGACCTTGTTGTCCAGCATTCTGGCACTGATGGAGCGTTGGATGGACTCTACACATACATTCCATTTACCATTTGATGAGATGACTGTCACATTAATAGATTTTACTGCTATCATTGGGTTATCGTTTGGGGGATGGTCAGTGGTCTTTGATGACAGGATGAGGACACTGGACTGTTTAGGCCTGCGAGCGAGTCTCTAGGCTGCTATTGGCATGGAGCCACCATTTCTTATCAAAGGGTTAGATACGAGAGTATCTATTCTCGTTATAGGAGCTGCCCCGAGAGTAGGTGGCGGAGATGGACGTGGATGTGGTATCTCGAGCCTACTTATTCTATCTGCTATCGACCACTTTATTCATAAACCATGGTAATGATGCAAATTTGGCATTGCTACCTCCACTTTAGGATCTGGGTGCTACCAGACATTACAATTGGGGAGCTGCCACCCTATCCTATCTGTATTACGACATGGACCTTTGCGTCCGAGGAGCTCACTTGAAGATAGGCTATAAGCGGGCTATTGAGGTACAAAATCCCATCTTCTGGTTATTGTCTGTTTTTTGCTTTGATTCTTGCTTTTAATCTTATTCACTGATTTCTTTCTTGCTTTGATGCAAATCTAGGCTTATGAACACCAAGTCATCCACATGCTCAACTTGTTTGGCTTCGAGGGCAGGCTAAACGCGAGGACTCTACCTCGAGGCCGAGCATGGCACTATAGTATGAGGTATTCTCATAAGACCTCGAACACTGGGTTGTTCCGACAGCTGTTGAACGGCTTGAACTGGGATCGGGTAAGACATTACCTCCCTTTGTATATCACATTTCTTTTCCTTATTTTTTTGTTTCCTTTTTTCCTTTTCTCTTTTTTTCTCTTTTCTTTTTTTTATGTATGTTTTATTTTATTTATTTATATTTTTTTATAGATAGAGAGATATTCACGGGGTGAGGCAGCTGACTTTCTTGATTTCTTTCAAGCAGTCGTCGGGACTATTCTACGATATGTATTACCTCAGTGAGAAGGTATACGAATGGGTGCTTGGCTCAAATCGAAGGAGATTCTCTCACGATGTTTCGTACTACGTGTTGTCGACGAGATCCATCCAGCTAGTGTAGGACATTGCAGCTGCTCTGAGAGGGTCAGCTGCTATAGATCACTTGGCAGCCTTTGTGCCTGGCACTATGCTATATTTGTGCAGACTCAACTCTTGGTTTATGTCCCTCCTCCAACTGAATTTGATCCTTTTGCTAAGGAGGAGGAGCTAGACAGAGGCCAGGGTATTGCCCCAGTACAGGTGAGTGTCTATCCTTTTGCAATTCTATTATTGGATTTGCCCCAGTGTCTTCCATTCATAAACTGTGTCTTATTCCTGCAACAACAACAGCGCGATAAGTGCATAAGGAGAGGCTCTGAGCCTAGAGCTTCGGATACTACTATTGTCATCGGCATGCTAGAGCATAGGCTAGGTGCCTCGTTCTCCTTTATTTTGGACTGCATAGGTCAGCCTGCCTAGGGCATGCTAGAGATGCATCTTGTGAGTCAGTACCAGATGTCACCGCCCGGTTGCAGCCATATGAGTAACTTCTACCTTTTATTTTGATATCTGTCTCCTTTTATCATTCCGCTTGCTTATTATCTGCCCCTGCCCCTGTCCTATTCTGCAGGTGTCGATTGACGACTATAATGAGGTGTGCCAGCTGTATGAGGTAGCTCGCTTGAAGTTGGCAGTGGTGAGGCTCTCAGATGAGCATGCATCTATAAGTACAAATAAACAAAAAGAAAACGTGCAATGCATATGCCATGTATGCATGCAATGCAATCACTAATATTTATGAATGTGTGAAGAGGGTTGACATGGCGCCTCTTGCTGGTTGAGGTCAAGGGATGCAATGTGGCAGGCATGCGGGTCGTGGATCTAGATGTAGGCCGGTGATTGTTGAAGAGACTGAGGAATTTGGTAGTGAGGATTCAGAAGAGACGGCTTCCAACATGTCTTAAGTTGGTTGCCCAAACTTATTGTCGCCTTGTCTTTCTTTTTTCTTTTATTCTTGCTTTTCTATACTCGAACCCAGTTCGGGGAATTTTTATAAAGATATGATTATTTTCATTAATGAGGAGGCAAGTGCCAATTTTTGTGCATGTTTTTTTTTACTGATATTGGTGTATTTGCCCCTTACATCTAATTATTGCATCGCCTGTTGGATCTGGGAATTGAAAAATAATAGAACAAGATTTTCTCCAGCTAACTGTTAGCTAGTGGCATGCACCACTAGGCTGTGGCTTGCGCCACATGTAGTGGTGTGTGTCTCTTGTGCTGCAATGGCAGCCAACTGTCTACCTGTCCTTTTATTCTTTTGCTATAAAAGCCCATAATGCTTTTATACATTACAAAGGCTCTTCTCTCTTATTCAAAACTCCTCCAAACTTCTTATTTCTTTCCTATTTTCGATGGATCGGTCCTTGGCGCCTGCATTTGAAGCATTATTCCGCAGTCTTAGCCGTGAGGAATGGGATTTACTATCATCATTTGAACTCAACGGGCTAAGTTACTATGGAACATTTGGGTTCAACCAGGATTGCTGTAATGGTTGATAAATCACCTTGATCCTTCGGATAACCTTTTTCATCATAATAACTTCGAGATCTGTTCATTATTTGAAGAACTCAGCATCATCTCTAGGAGAATACCCATGGTTGATGAAATTCCTGCAGTGCCCCAGCTGGACATAGAGCCTGCTTCATTTATTTTGCCTGTCTTTGGTTTCTCAGTTTACGAGATTCCATCTTATGATTTTGGAGCTGATGTCGTGCCCCTGCGACTGCTTGTGCAATGTGCAATGAGTATGGACCGCACTAGCCTATACTGGCCTTCTCTTGTCTGCTTTTGCATTATTAGTCAGTACTTACTACTCAATGGCATCGACGACTATGGTAGCCTTAGGCTGGTGCCTATAGTCGAGCATATGGCTAGGCGTCGCACACCGTTTCCACTTATTCTGGCTAAAACATTTATTTGGTTAGGAGATCATGCCCAACCTAGCTAGGTACTCGGTCCGATGGGAAGTCCACTTCTTCTTTACGTAAATGCATTTTCTTTTTCTTTATTTTCTTATTCTTTCATTTAATCTTCCCTTTTAATATGCTCTAACTTTTGCTTAAACTGCCCTTTGCGGGTTTTCGACTTAACGAGCTTTTTTTTGTTTTTTTTTTGAATGCATTTGCAGTTGTGGGCTTTTGATAAGCTGCAGGTGATGGCTAATCAGACCATTTGATGTTCAATTATAGACCGCAAGTCTATGTCCAACGTTAGCATCGTTTAACCAGCAAGGCTGGAAGACTGATTGCTATTTTTCAAGGTCTTATCTCCGAGGGAGTCAGATGGACTTGCCCTTGGTGGTACATAGAGCGAGTCATAGTTTCTTCTTACATGCTCTGTGTGGCTTAACATGGCGGTGGCTTATTATCCAAGCTGAGTAGCTAGGCAGTACAGTCATCATCAGGCTGTCCCTGATTATGCATGGTTTGAGGGCGGACTTATTACCCAGCGATTTTTGTCTCGCTACATTTCCAGTTGGCTTAGTCGCATGACTGTACCTATTTCTAATGTGGCTGATACTTCTTCCTCAGACTTGTACCGCTCTTGGTTGTAAGCTTATTCCGAAGTCGATGTTGATTCAGAGTCGGCTGATCTGTTGACAGCTAGATTTCTATTAGGACCTGGCATGTAGATGCTGCTATCCTACTTTTGATTAAATGTACTCAACAATTATTAATGGTGCAATTATATGAATGTATGCACTTATTATGAACGAAATGTCTTTTTTTGCTTAAAAATGCTTGATATAGTTACTGCTATTTTATTACATCAAAGTAAAACCACAACATTTGCATATCAACATGAACTTAACACAACACGTTTTAAAGTTAATAAGAACACAAAAGGTGAATTTATTAATTGGGCTTTGCCATAAACGCTTTAAGCTATACATAAAATTTCTTCAGCCAATCCAAATTGATAGGTTTGTAAAGTCATTGCCTTCTATATCTGATAGCTTCATTGCACCTTTGGAAAATATTCTCTTGATTAGCATTGGGCCTTCCCAATTAGGCTTGAACTTTCCCCTTGGGTCATGCGTGTTTGGCCGCATCTATTTTAGAACCAAATCCCCTACTTTTAATAGCTTCGGATGAACTCTTTTGTTGAAGTGCTTAGCTATTCTTCTTTTGTAAAGCTGATCCATAAATCAGGCATTAAGCCTTTTTCCATCTGCGAGTGCTAATTCTTGACGGTGATTTTCTGCCTATTGACATTCTAGAATCTTTGATTCCATCATCATTCACAATGACTACACTTCTATCTCTATTGGTAGCACGACTTCCATTCCGTAGACTAGAGAGTAAGGGGTTGCCCCATTCATAGATTTGGCTATGGTCTGATATCCCCATAAAGCATATTGTAGCTTACTTGCCCAATCTCGATGAGTTTTTGCCATTTTTCTCAATATCTTCTTCATGTTTTTGTTTGCGGCTTCCACTGCTCCATTAGCTTGTGGTTTGTAAGGTAAAGACTTATGATGCTCAATACCATACTTCTCTAACAGCATTTTTACTTTCGCTTGGAACCGAACTCCATTATTTGTCACTACATGGTGAGGAATTCCATATCTATAGATCAGGTTCTTTTCAATGAATTTAGCCATTTTCTTGGCACTGTTGTTTTTGAAAGATTCTACTTTGACCCATCTTGAAAAATAGTCCATCGCAACCACTATAAATTCATGTCCGTTAGATGCAGGCGGTGAAATCTTACCAATGATATCTATTCCCCAAGCTGCAAATGGCCATGGCGAAATAGAATGATGTAATTCTAAAGGCGGAATGTGACTCAAGTCTCCATGAATTTGACATTTGAAGCACCTTTTCACGAAAGAAATACAATCCTTTTCCATTGTCGACCAGAAGAAACCTTGTTTAAGAATTTTCTTAGCTAGCGCTTTTCCATTCGTGTGGGTACCGCAAACCCTTGCATGGATCTATTCCATAATACCTTCAGCTTCTTTCTTTGATACACATCTTAACAATACCTCGTCTGACATTCTTCTATATAAATAGCAGTCTAAAACTGCAAATCGTAATACCAAACGTTGAATAGCTCTCCTGTCATCTTTAGTAGTCGAATCTGTGTATACCCTTCTAGTCATCGACTGAATGACATTGTGAATACTCAAATTTTGAGGCTCAGGGGAATAACATGGTATGTGAAACTCTTTAAATGGAGGAAAGCACGCCTGCTACAGTACCATCCCTTTCAAAGGTCTCCTTGGGAGTATATAAATCATTTTTTCCAGGAATCACTGAGTTCCTTCGAGTCAAAATTCACTACAAGAAAAATTTGTTTGAATAAGCCTCTCTTCATCTTTTAGTAGATCGAATCTGTGTATACCCTTCTAGTCATCGACTTGAAGACATGTGAAATACTCAAATTTTGAGGGCTCAGGGGAATAACGATGGTATGGTGAAACTCTTTAAAATGGAGGAAAGCACGCCTGCTACAGTTACCATCCCTTCAAGTCTCCTTGGGAGTATATAAATCATTTTTTCCAGGAATCACTGAGTTCCTTCGAGTCCAAATTCACTACAAGGAAAAAAATGAGGTCTCTAAATCGAGTCTCCAATGAGCCTCTAAAATCAAAGTCTCCATCACCAGTGGTCATTCCACAACGAGTCACAAAAACAACGAGTCACAAAAATCGAGTCATTCTCAAAAGTTCGTTTTGAAAGCGCCACTCTTTGAGTCATTCCTCGAAAAAAGGAGAGGGAGGAAAATGTCAATTCAATCCCCGGAGTTTCCAAAAAGACCCTGAAAAATGTCAAACATAATCGTTGATAGGTAATTCTTTAATACCTCGTCTCCACTCGGGCCATCGTTTCTTCGATCCTTTCAGGCGAGCGATGTTATCCACATTGTCCATTTTCTCGAGTCATATAAGTGGCTTTGTTCTCTTTGATTCCTCAATCGATTGGACAAGTACAACACCAAGGTTTTGAGGTATTCCATGGTCAGCACCATTCTGGGCAAGAATGATAAGAAACCTTCACCATTTTCCCATCAACAAAGTAATCATAGAATTATTTAGTCTTTTCATTAGGAAGAAATTCTCATTTCAGCTAATAACGGCATTTCAATTCTCTCAGCAGAGGGGCAAAAATCCTCCGAGTCGGATCAGGGGCAAGTATTATAATAAAAAAATAAAAATTAAAAAAAAAAACACATTAACACAACCCAGGGTAAACCCCTAACCTAAGAACCAACCATTGTCATACCAAAACAAGCCATTTGACCATTTGATCATTTCGACTTTTAGGTTGGGACCCTTGGTTTCTCAAAAAAAATAAAAAAAAAAACAAAAATTAATAAATAAATAAATAAAATAAATACAAACCAAATCTCTTTTCAAAGCCCTCATTAAGAGGCCCAAAATCTCTTTTTAAAGCCCTTCATTTTAAGAGGCCAAAATTCTCTTTTCAAATCCTCTAAAGGCAACACTCTCTTTTTAAGTCCTCAAAAAAAAAAAAAAAAAAAAAACTCTTTAATTACAACATATATTCCATTGCATTTGATCATTTCATTTCAAAAAAATAAAAAAAAAAAAAAAAAAAAGCGGGCGAGGTTTCCCCTCTTGCATCCTCAAGTTGCTCTTCAGACAGCCACTGGCTCTCATATATATCCATTTTATGATAGCCAGTGGGGGCAACTGTAATTACTCAAATTTGGGCTAGGGGATAACATTGGTATGATGAACTCTTAAAATGGGAAGGAAAGCACGCTGCTACAGAAACTGTGCCAAACTTGTCCGACCGGACCGAAGGCCATTTTGGACCATTTACTCGAAGTAGCCAATATGGTGTTACTTAAAACGTCCGGAATGTTCGCAACGGATCACGGAACACGGTCCCGAATATTTTTCGGAGACCCGGACTCCGGAAAATGTCCGCGAGAGTGAAAAAAAAGCCCAAAGTAAACCGTGGACGAAGCACGGTGGCGGCCCACCGGCACCTGCCACCGCACCGGCGGCGCACCTGCCGCCGGGCAAACCGGCGCACTGCCGCGCCACTGCGGGGCCCTGCCGCCGGCGACCGTTTTGGCCTATAAATTGGCCTCCTCCCCCTTCATTTTTGACAACCCCTTCTGTTGTTGACGGACATTTCTCCTCCACGCTCCTGCAATCTTACCGCTTTTTTTGCATTTTAATTCAATTTTTATTATCATTGTTGGTTGTGATCATTGTGAAACACTGAGAAATCAAAATTAAAATTAATTAATATTCCCAAGCGAGGAGCTTTAATCTGGAGTTACAGAAGCGGTTTCCGATTAAATTCAGGTACGTAAAACGAACTCTGCCTATTTAATTTTAGCACTTCATGCATGCTTTCTCTTCTACTCCTAATAATTCTACAACTGCATAAATGCATTCATGTCTCATTAGGCAAACAAATTGCCTCAAGTAAGATGATTTTAAGCTAAATTGCCGCGTTAATTAATAACGTTGGTAATAAGCTTAAATCGGCAATGGCATGAGAAGAGCCTAGTTTAATTATAACTACGGTTCAACTCCTTATTTTCAAACAGAATCGGCCTTAAAGTTCAACTTAATCAATAATTTGTGGCTAAAAGCCTTAATCAATCATCGTTTCGACAATAAATTGTGATTAAGCTCGAACGCCGAATTAATTTTAATAATCGGTGGCAGGTTAAAGCTATAATCCGCACATGGGTGTTGGGCGGAGACGGTGATTGCCTTAAAGCAAACACATTTTGGGCCAAAGGCCTTAAATAAACCATTTTTGGCGAAACGGCCTAAATCAACCATTTTTTGGCAACAATTGCCTAAAATCAAATCTGTGGGCGTAAGAAAGCCATAAAATCAACATTTTTGGCAAACAATGCCTAAATCAATCATCTTTGGCAAAAACTGCCTAAACAAAATGCCACAAAGCATACACATTATGCCAAAGCATACAGACCAGCAGGCAAGATACACACTCATGCACAAGCATTAACCACTTATGCACAAAGATACATACTCATGCCAAAGCATTTACACACTCATTGCACAAAGCATACCACTATGGCTATTAAGCAACACCTTCAAAGCCTTTTTTAAAAAGGCCTATCGAACTCGTTGACTTTGATTTCCTTCAACGGACAAGTTACGTAGGAGTCGGGATTTCACCGGGCAGTCAGGAAGGAATTAGCGTCAAACATTCATTTAACTGGTGGCGCTGTCGGGGGCCTTTCATCGGTTTAGTTTATCAGAATGACATAGTCTCGGATCACCTTCGGTTCATACCATGCCATTAATTTGGGATAAATTAATCTAGTAATTAGATAATTAATCTAGTAATTAGGTTAATTAAGAATGGAGTCACTTAGGGTTTTTTCCTAGTTTACCCTGAAATAATTAAACAAGATGGCGACTCATACATCCACGTGCATTTCTGCCCTTAGTCACATGCATTCACATGCATATGACATTTGGGGGAGGGGTTCACAGACATCATAGAACCATGGCTGTTCATCTTCATCAATATCCATAATCCTTTTGCCTTCATAACACAGGATGCTACGGGAGGACATCACAAACGGCTTCTTAGGCATAACCAGAATCTCTTCTCAAGGTGGTGCTAAATTAGCCAAGGCATCTTGTACTCGATTGTTCACTCTACTTCTGTGTATGAAAGTCAGCCTTTCGAAGTTTTGAATAGCGATGTGCAGGTAGTCAATGTAAGGCTTTAACCTGTCTTCCTTAACTTTCTAATTGTCGTTAGCATGCTCAATGACCAGTTTAGAATCACAAATAACTTCAACTTCTTCGACTTTAACTACAATCAAAGCTTCTAACCCAAATAGGCAGGCCTCATATTCTACCACGTTATTCATAACTGTAAACTATGACCTCTTCAACATCTGGATAACTTCTCCTTGTGGAGATTCTAGCAAAATGCCTACTCCATCTCCCTTACTATAAGCTGAACCATCAAAGTAGAGCTTACATCCTTTCTCCTCTATAAAACTCAAATGTTCATCGGGAAAATTAATCTCCCATTTGTCATTGTCTTCCACTGGATGTACTGCTAAGAAGTCTGCAATTGCTCGTCCTTTGACGGTTTTCTTTATGGTATATTCAATATCAAATTCTGACAGAAGGATTATCCATCTTGCTAACTTCCCCACTAGTGCTGGTATTTCATACAAATATCTGACTGGATCCATTCTTGATACTGCTATTACTTTATAAGACTAAAATAATGTCGAAGCTTTCTAGTAGCCCATACCATTGCTAAGCAATTTCTTTCAATCAAGTTATATTTTTGTTCATTTGGAAAAAGCTTTTTGCTCAAGTAATACACTGCCTTCTCAACACTGGCTTCATCAGCTTGTGCTAACATGGCTCCAATTCCAGAATCTTCCACTGTCAAGTACAAGATTACGAGTTTCCCTGGCTTTGGTGGGCACAAAATCGAGGGACTTGACAAATATTCCTTGATTTTATCGAAAGTTGTTTGGAAGTTATCGTTCCACTTTACTGGCTGATCTTTACTTAAAAGCTTGAATTTTGGATCACATACCATAGACAACTTCGATACGAACCTACTGATATACTGAATTTTCCCAAAAAACTTCTCGCTTACTTTTCCATCTTTGGCGGCTCCATTTCTTGGATCTACTTAATCTTGTATGGATCAATCTCTATTCCTTTAGGACCTACTATAAATCCTAGCACTTTCCCGGAAGTTACCTTGAACACATACTTCTTCGAGTTTAGCCTCAGCTTATATTTGATCACTCTGTCCATGAACTTCTCTAAGGCTGCTATATGCTCTTCTGGGATCTTCGTCATGATAATCATATCATCAATATACACATTTAACTCCTTGTGAATCATGTCATGAAATAATGTAGTTGTCATCCTTTGATAAGTAGCCCTGGCATTCTTTAATCCAAACAGCATTACTTGGTAGCAGAAAATACCAAACTCCATCATAAATGTTGGTTGACCTTGTTTAGTAATACCATAAGAATCTGGTTATATCCTGCAAACCCATTCATAATGGAGTAGCATCCCATCATTGCTGCACTATCAATCAGGATATCAATATGAGGGAGAGAAAATCATCCTTCGGTGATGCTTTATTCAGATCCCTCTAGTCCACACATTTTGACTCTTCCATCTTTCTTTGGGACTAGGACTATGTTCACCAACCATTCTGGATAGTGAACTACTTCTAGAAATCCTGTATCTATCTACTTGGTCAATTCCTCTTTAATGTTCTCGGCCCATTTTGGTCTCAACCTTCTTATTTTCTATTTTACTAGCTTAACTCCCGGATACAGGGAAATTGTGTGCTCAGCTATAGATCTGTCTATCCCTGGCATGTCCTCGTAACTCTATGCAAAGGCTTCCTTTTTGTCCATGAGTAGACTTTTAAATTTTTTTTTTAACTCTGGCATTAGGTTTGACCC
This sequence comes from Jatropha curcas, assembly GCF_014843425.1. The sequence continues at coordinate 321,566 of NW_023590613.1, read as the reverse complement.
AATTAATAGAATTCGAGGATTATCTTTTATGCCAATATTAAATTCAAGCGTGCATGATTAGTTAATGTCAAATATGCACATGTGCTTATCTACACGATGAATGGAAGCATCAGGAAAGACATCAAACAAGTAAGCAAAACTAAAGTTCATTTCATTAAACAATAAGGATAGTTCATTACAATTAGACTTGTCACTAACAGAAATAGACACATTAGTAGAGGCTTCAGCTTCTTCAAAGCTTTCTTCTATGTAGGTCCGGATTGCCTTTAGCACTTGATCCACGGGGTCCTCTTCTTCTTCAACACTCGCCATTCCTTTATTCTTCTCTTCATTCTTTTCTTCTTCGATAGCTTGTCCATCTTCTTATTCCTCTTTCTTTCCTTCTTCCTCGACCGTTTGTGGCCTTTCAACCCCCTTTTTCTCGGGTGTCTTCTCTTCTTCTTTCTATTCTTTCTCTTCCATAGGCTTCTTAGGCTCAACTGCCAAGATATCAATAACATCTACAAAGATCTCTAGATCGGGGTATGTCTTTCCCTTATGCTTAAAAACTCTTTATCGGCAGACACGGAGAGGAATGTTCACTCAAACAGACGAAATGTCCATCCATGTCCAACCAGCTGTATGTTTTCTTTGATGTGCTTCCAAATTTATACCCCAAGCCTAGTCAATCCCTTTGAGTGTGGATTTTTGGTACCTCCGTAATGCCCTGATGATCCTTCCCAAGTCCTTTCCCTTCTTCATAATTCATCCTCTTCATGATGTTGGAGACAGTGGACCCCATATCAGTGCTCAGCATAGCGATCTGAAAACCAATCCATGGAAGGATAATCTGCTTATCCACATTTAGCGTAGCTACGCTTTTTTCATTAGTAGCAGGTATGGTGATGATTTACCCATTAAATGGAAACTTGATTTTGTGATGTAACGTTGAAGGCACTTCTCCCAAGGAATGCTACCATGGGCGCCCAAGTAGCAAGGCAAAAGTTGGGGGATATCAATCATAATGAAGGCACTTCTCCTTTTCAATCGACCCCACCTTGATTATGGTTTTGAAGATGCCCTCCATTTGTCTCTTAGAGTCATCATATGCTCTAATCACCACATCAGAATGCTCCAAATCAGACAATTCTAACTTGAACTTGGAAAGTAGCTTTCACGGACACACATTTAGGGTGGAGCCATCATCTATCATTACATTTCCAATAATCCTCCCTCTAACCTCGGCTTTTATGAACAGTGCCTTGGTGTGATTCCTTCTCTCGGGAGGAAGTTCGGCATCAGAAAAGGTTATAATGAGGGGATCATGTTGGACTATCCTCACAAAATCGGCCAAAGAGATGGATGATGAAACCAAAATATCCACCATGGCTTTTAGCAAAGCTTCTCGGTGTTGCTTTGACGATACTAACAGTTCCCACATGCTTACATTTGCATGGGTTCTCTTTATTGTTTGATCAGATCATCGTCTTTTGTTTCGGTCTTCTACACACCCGATGAGCTTGCCTTTTCTTTCTCCTCTCGAGGCTTAATCGTATCTAGATGATAGATACAACCACTTCGAGTCATATGGCTTACAGTTTTGGCTTCTTCCTCTTCCTCTCTACTCCATACATCCAGAGTAACTGGATGTACCTCCACCTCGTCATCACTATCAATGCAAACTTGCTCACTCTACTCCATCCATTCCTCATCACTGTAGATACACATATTCGAGTCATAATGGCTACAGTATTTGGCTTTCTTCCTCTTCCACTCTCTACTCCATACATACCAAGAAGTAACTGGATTGTACACGTCCACCTCGTCAATCAACTATCAATGCAAACTTGCATCACTCATACTCCATCCATTCTCATCACTGAGTCCCATACGTTGAGGCACATAACAACAAATCATGCTTTAAAACAGCATCTCCCTCTCTTTTACCTCCTCCTCTTCTTCAACTGCAGACCAACCACCTCCCTTGCTACTCCATACATCCAGAGTAACTGGATGTACCTCCACCTCGTCATCACTATCAATGCAAACTTGCTCACTCTACTCCATCCATTCCTCATCACTGTCCCATACGTTGAGCACCATAACACAAATCTGCTTTAACAGCATCTCCCTCTCTTTTTCCTCCTCCTCTTCTTCAAACTCAGCCAACACCTCCTTGAGAGTCTTTCCAAACTCAACCATATATACGTTCTTAGGAGGCGGCACGTTTCTAAAATTAGGGAGTGGATTAGTCCTTGTGCTAGGCCTTGATTTCTAAGGATCAATAACTTTGCCATTGTCAATCAGATCTTGGATCTCGTGCCTTAATCGCAAGCAATTATCAGTTGTATGGCCATTACTCTGATGGAAGTGACAATAAGCATCCTGATCGAAATTCCTTAGGAAAATTGCAGGAGGAGGTCTTCGCGCAAGCGGTCGTAATATACCCACTGCTTTTACTTTCTCGAACACTATAGAGAGAGGAGTGCCAAAGTTGGAGAATATTCTTTGTGGCAAATTAGCAGCTCTCAAATATAGAGCAGCTGTTATTGTGTTCTTATTGGTGCTTGGAGTCTTGGTTGATTTACTGGACCCTTGGAACCTAGACTTACTGAAGTTTCTGGCACAGTTCCCATACTTCTTATCCTCTTTGATCTTGTCTTCAATGGCGGTCCCTAATTCATAAACTTGAGAAAACTCGATCAATGGCATATAGTACAGCTTCTCACGGAAGGCCGACAGATTCCCCTTGATGAATATCTTGATCTGCTCCTTGGTATCCGAACAGTTTCTCATTTGTGTGACCTTTGCTCTCCATCTAGCCCTATAAACTGTGAAGGTCTCGTCTTGTTTTTGCACAGTCGCTTCCAAATCTCTCAAATTAACAGTCATTTGGAGATTGTAAGCATATTCTTTGAGGAAAACCATAGTAAGTTCATTCCAATCTCTTCTCGCTCTCTTCTAGAGATTGTAATACTAGGTTTGGGCAAACCCAATTAAGGACATCGGGAACGTTTTCAAAATTTCCCTTAACGGCAGACCCGCCAACTACATGATAAACTTGTACTGCATGAGGTGCACCTTCGGGTCACCATTTCCATGATACTTCACCACCTTTGGCATCTTGTAAGCCACAGGGGTAGCTTGTCTCAACTCTAACTCCTCATCATCATCATGTATGTCCGTGTATTGGTCTATCCCTTTGGACTTCATGAACACGTCTAACTTCTCAAGCTTCTTGTCTAGCTTTTCAAAATTTTCTAAGACGATCAGCTCTGACTCAGCCTTCTTAGCAAACATCTTCATAAAAAAATTCATCGTCTTGCCAAGTGTCGTCGACGTGTTTTCTCTTCTTAGACTCATCCTTAGCCTCTTCATCATCTTTGACTACCACTTTCTCTTTTCCTTTATCAGGTCTCACGAGCTTCTCAAGACTGGCTGCTACTATTTTCTCAATCATCTTCTCAATATTAGATAGAGGAACACTGGTTTCAGCAATTTTATTAATAGCAGTAGAGGCTAGAATTGACAAATCTATTTGAATTGGAGAATTTTCAATCTTAAAGCGAGAGCTCGACGAACTGGAGTGAACTAAACTAGGTAAATCAGATGGGGTTGAAGGTTCTTCAACTCTAATCAACCGGCTATCTGTCCTCAACCAACTGATTGATTTTTGGTGCTTTTTCTTTCTACGGTGCTATCTTGACTGCACGAAGTAAACATTAGAAAACACGACATGATGCATGTATGCAACTGCATTGATTTTTGGGTGCTTTTTCTTTCTACGAGTGCTAATCCTTGACTGCACGAAGTAAACCATTAGAAAACACGACATGATGCAATGTATGACATGAATGCAATGCTTATGAAATGGCTAACACAATGCCATATACAATCACTACATCAGTGAAATGCACTAATGATTATATTCCATTGTGGCTTTTTATCACATGGCATCAAAATCTAAGATTCGGAGAAAAGGTTCTGAGAACTGTTTCGTGAAATGCAACTAATGTTATATTCCATTGTGGCTTTATCACAATGGCTCAAATCTAAGATCGGAGAAAGGCTCTTGAGAACTGTTAGGAGCAAAACGTACCGTATTTTGTAGCCAAATACTTATAATGACCTTATTGTTTATTCTTTTTCTTATTTTTCGTATCCCTTACTTTTTGCCTCAAGCATAATATTACTTGAGCAGGGTCCTTCATTTATTTACATTTGAGATTTTTTTTTTTCCTTTCTTTTGTTGCATCATTTGGCTCAAAACAGACTCTTTCATTACTTCTTCAAAAGTGAACTATTTACATTCATTATTCTTTTTTGAGGCCCTAACTAGATATTTACAATTTTTGAAACCTTAAACCCTAATAGGTTTGATATGGCTTCACATCCTCTAGAGTGAAATGACCAATTTCCACAAGGCGGTTGGCGATATTGCGCATGAGAGTAAATTGCGCCTCCACACCTTGGAAGAGAGTCCTGATTTCAAGTTGGGCTTGTTTTATTTCAGGCAAGAGTTGATGAGCCTCTTCTAATTGTCTTCCTTCGTTGGAGTCAGAATCGGAGGAGCTTCCCTCTTTGGCTTTTGGGTTTCAACCTTGTAGTTACCATTAGACAGAGCTCTTTTAGCTCGTTTTGCCTCCAATACCTCTTTTAAGTTTTTCGTCCTTTGGTGCTTTGATCATCAGGATTGAGCCATGACCGAATATACCTAAATGGCTATAAGAAGACAAGTTAACTGATGCATAAATGAAGCACGACACAATCATAGCAATTATATGCAAACAAAGGGGAAGGGAGTAAGAAAATGCATGACCTCCACCCTTATAACACCCACACATAATTCAAGGCAAGGTCTTTTCTAACCCTAGGACATATAAGTTGGGTCCATAAACCATCACAGGATTTTGGACCGTTGTCTCTTACATTTATTACATGAATGCTATAAATAAAACTTTATTAAGGTGAACCTAGAGAAAGGAACTAGTCACATGAGCTTAGGTCAAGCTTATGAAGTCTTGGGTTCTATAAGCGAGAATTGGTTGTTTCCTCCCATTTGCTTTGGGTCTAAGCGAATGGTGATAAAGGATTGTGCCAATTCTTTTAATATACCAAATGGTACTTGACTTATAGATGGTGTATATTGGTGGCGGATCCAAACAGTCGAGTAGAGTGAAAGGATCACAACCCCCAATAGCAACTATAAAGTTTAGTATAGAAAGGAGATTAAGTAGAGAATAAATGCATAAATGACATTTATAAGTATAAAAAATAAACTCAATTTTTAAAGTTAATAATATTATTAAAAATTGTGAATAATTGGACAACTTTCGGAGTTAACTCATTTATTCAAACCCAAAACCGAAAACAAGAGATTTTGGACAATTTTCGGAGTCAACTTAGCGGAGTCACCAAGCTAAGGATGCGTGTTTTTTCCAAGAATGATTTGGAAGAACCGAATTGAACGAGCTTGATTTATTTTATTTTAAAAAATGGTTTTCTTTTATTAAACTCGTTTATTCCTTGGAAAATGGTTCCCTTATTTTGGTAAGGGTTTTATTTATTTTGAAGTCGCCATCCTTATTAGGAAAAATTCTCGAATTAATCGATTCTTTGGAGTCGATTAACCCAATTTTAAACCAGAGACGGGGCCGAGAGTTAGGTACGAAATGGGAAGGTGTTAGACATTCATTTCGCTCGGTTAGACCAGCCTCCATGTTGTCCAAACATTCACAATAATCTAATAATGCAATTAATTAAAAATTAAGGTGTAAAAACGGTTTAATGCAATTTTTAAAAAACCATATCATTCATACAAGTTATTGCAAGCATAGAACATAAAATAGGCATCCACAAAGAAGGGGGGAAGAAAATATCACAATTCATCTCCTAATATACAATCTACCCTTAAACCCTCCAAATTTTCGAAACCCAATTAACTATTACAACAAGCAATCAATAGGAATCCCATTAACTGCCCTTTACATTTTGCAATAAGAATTACACATAACTCCAAACATAAGGAAACAACAAGCATAAATAATAACAATCATTCACAGAAACAAATATCACATAATCAATAATTATGATAATGGTGAATGTTTAACGATGCAAGATTAATGAATGATGGAGTTTGTACAATAATAACCATAAAGCATTAAACTAAAGGGCAAAATATTGAAAGACGGAAATATTTAAGGAACATTAACAGTAAAGTGCTTGTAAAATAAAAGACAGTAATTAAATGATAGGAATTTAAAGGTTTTAACAAGATTTAAGCTCATAGTCTTAATGTTTATCCTATAAGGATGAATAAATCCACCATTCATGGCTAACAATCTTGTTTTATTTGTTTATTTGATCTACTAACAATCTTGTTTTATTTGTTTATTTGATCTATATATGACCTAATATGCATCACGAACCATTTAAGGTCGGAGCTTAGCCACTGGACTTTCAAATCGGGACATTTTATTAGATTTTTATTCATTCAAAGCCTCTGAATTGAAAGGCCTTGCGCCACAGGGGGTATGGTATGTGCCTCATGCTTATGGCGCACGCCACATGCATTGGCACAGGGCCATTCCCAAATTAAGAAGGCTTCTAGTGTTTATTGGGTGTAAGGGGATCTGGGCAATAGTGGCAACGTGGGGGCACTAGGAAGTGGCGCACGCGTACACGTAGTGGTGCACGCCACTGTTTGTTAGCCTCCCACAGCACAGAAGTGCAGACCCCCTGTTTGGGTTGATCCTAGGGTTTTTCTCATTAAATCAGACCCAAAGGAAGGTGTTTTTTCTGAATTGAAAGGCCTTGCGCCACAGGGGGTATGGTATGTGCCTCATGCTTATGGCGCACGCCACATGCATTGGCACAGGGCCATTCCCAAATTAAGAAGGCTTCTAGTGTTTATTGGGTGTAAACAGGGGATCTGGGCAATAGTGGCGTGAGGCACTAGGAAGTGGCGCACGCTACACGTAGTGGTGCACGCCACTTTTGTTAGCCTCACAGCACAGAAGTGCAGAACCCCTGTTTGGTTGATCCTAGGTTTTTCTCATAATCAGACCCAAAGAAGGTGTTTTAAACACCAAAAAAGAAAAGAAAAAGGACGAAGAGATGGATTAAAGGTTCTCAAAAACTACCTTTGGTGGTTTTCCTTAAAGATTGATTAAAACAATGGATGAAAAACCCAACTCCTTAGTCCTCAATTCTATGATCCGAGTTTTGATATTGAAGTTAGTGTTTCTAGGTTTTCAGATTGATCACAAGGGGTTTTTTGATTGATTAAATGATAGATCTCAACCTGAATCCAAGGTAAACACAAGTTACCTTAGGATCTTAAGGTTGAGTTTTAAAAATGCAAGAACCTCCCCTAGTTTTTCCAAAAAAATCCTCCCTATGGCACACCCCTCAATGCCTATTTATAAGCAAATGAGTGTGGGTAGCCGCATTTTAGGGCTGACGTGGCAAAAATGCCACTGTCGGGCCTCGTAATGGAACTGGGCCTACTTTTACAAAATCGGACCGAGTGGCATGCAAAACGAGACTCTTTTCATGTTGTCTCACATTTGGATCTTTTCACTTCTTTTATTAGAACATAAGTTTTGGGTTTCTTTATATCCTTCCCACTTTCTTTATATAGAAGTGATTCTAAGACGGTTTTTCATCTGGTTTTTTTATTTTGGATATGGGTTTTCAGAATAATTTGGGTTACAGGATTATTACCCACAAGTGTCATTATTCGAGTCCCTCTCTTTCTTTCTCTCTTGGTGAACGTCATATAGTCTTATACTTGGTAGGTTATGCCGTTGAGGTAAATGGGCCCTCTACTCCACAAAATATTTAATGTTTGGAAAGAATGCTCTATATCTCCTCCTCTTATAGTGCTTCTTTTCCCCCATTTTCATGTTGTCTCGCATTTGGATCTTTTGACTTATTTTATCAGAACATAAGTTTTGGGTTTCTTTTTATCCTTCCCACATTCTCTATATGAAGTGATTCTATGAGGGTTTTTATTTGGGTTTTTGATTTTGGATAGGAGTTTTCAGAATAATTTGAGAAGAGAGAGGAAAAGGGGGGTGTTGGATTGTGTTTGGGCGATATTAAAGAGAAGCAAATGGGACATTTTATCCCTTTTGCCATGCGGGCGTCCTACATATAAAATTAGTCAGTCCACGTAAGTGGACACGTAGGCATTTGTGGATCCCAAATAGTCCCATTAAATTTTTCGGTAGTCCATGTCATCAGGAGACACTAAAATGAAAAAGAATTACAAACTTAGACACTCAATTGTCACAATTTTCCGTTCAGACACCAAAATAGAAAAAAATGACAAGTACAAGTACCAAAATTAATATTATCTCTTACTAAAACAATTAATATTACTGACCGGATTTGAAAGGGTAAAATGTTTTTTTTTTTCCTTTCAATAATTGTAATTATGAATCTCGTCATAAATGCCAATTGTTCACCTACAAAGTATTTTATCTACTACTTTATAAAAGTTATTTGTTGGGTAAAAAGGTTATTCCACTTGTTATAAGATATTTTGTTAGTTTGTTTGCTTTATAGAATAGAATTGAAATAAGTCTTAAGCTTCAAACGATATGAAATCATACTTCTATAAATAGATAAATCTATCAATCATATATTGAAGGTGAGATTTAAAGAAACGAATGTTTATGCTTCCTCGTTCTATGTTCTTTCAAAACCTTTTGTAGCTCAACATGTAGGCAGTGATATTTCTATTTTAAGTAATCTTAATTTACTTTTAAATTTAGAATTTATTGAACCTATAATTATTGCCTTTATTATTAGCTTCGCTTTATTTTCAATTCCAACTATAATTAAATTGTAAATAATGATAAATTTAATAAATCAATTAATAAATAAAAGTAGCTAACAAATTTAATCAATTGTAATGTGAAAAGATACATCATATATAATTGGTTTATCAACAAATATAATTATATTATGTGTAAATTAAATTTAAAGAACCAAATAATTATATAGTTAAATATAAGAAACCAAATAATGATAGACAAAAATTTAAAGAATTAAAATTTGATTTATATATTAAATATAAATTAAAAAATAAATAAAAGATAACAATATTTTTTAATGGACAATCAAATAAACTTTATCGCATAAATTGAATTATAGGATAAAATAAAATGAACTTATACAAAGCAAAGGCTAATTTCTAGAATGAATTCAATAATATAAATTCTATTGTAAAACATATGATGCCAATATTTCTGTTAATATTGTGATTATATTTCCAATATTTAAAAAACCATATTTGTTTTCTAAATGCAAAGAAGTGAAGAACATAATAAACCTAAGCGAATGAACACATTGAAGAAAAGAAACTGGCAAGAAATTTTCAGAAGAGTAAGCAGCAGTTTTCTTATTAATTTTCTACTGTTACAGTCGTGCCTTTGTGCAAGCATGAACTGATGGGCTAAAGCTAGTCACCCCAAGCACAAGGAAAATTTCCATTCAATCAGTTTTAAATACAATGAAAAACTTAAAATTAATACTGAAGAAGAACTTGATTCCCTACTTCTACAAACAAAATTCATGACAACTAAACCTTTGTGGATCAAAACCAGCCAACCTTAATGACTTCCAAAGGCAGTCAATAAATCACTATAATGGTGACAAGCATTAACTTCTCTATGCCCCTCATGAAAACATCACACCAATCTTCTTCGCAAAGTCATCCCCGTCTTCCTCATCTACAGACTCCTCAGCTTCTGCATTCTCACCCTCTTCATAATATTCCCCTTCATCGACTTGCTCATATTCATAGTCCCCCTCCCTTTGATCATCAGCTTCATACTCGTGATCTTCCATACCATCATCAATCATAATCCCATCTTCAGTCTCAGGTTCACTTGGATTAGGCAGTCGCGAAGCATGCTGACCAAGTGCAACTTCAGTTTTTTCTCCTGCTGTTCCAATAGTGCCTGCTATTTCAGACTTTGCTTCTTCCTCATCTTTAAGCACTTGTTTATTAGATTCATCCTTTATGGACGAATGACCACCTTGTGCCTCTGAAACTGTGTTTGAGCTGCCAAGCAAGCTTTCCTTGCTTTCTTTCAGATAATCATCTTCCTTATTTCTAGAAGATGTTCTGATACCAGAAGCTGCTGCTTCAGCCCCTCTTTTTCTCTTTAGAATCTCACTAAGAGGCATTGGCCCTTCAAATGAAAGATCACCCTCAGATGGCTGATAATCTTCTAACTGTTTTCTTTTTCTAAGGGATTGCTGTACCTGACCAATCTCTGTACCTCTTATACCTTTCAGCTCTGCTAGACTTTTAGGAGCAGCAAAATCAGTATCTCTCTCCTCATCTGTTATTTCTCTCCTCATTCTAGCACCTCTAAGATTTCTCCCTTCACTACTGTAGTCCTCTTCCACCCTAGCTTTTATTCTGTCACGAATCCTTGCTTGATGGGATGGAATCTGAGACCTACCTGGTGACAATCTCGGCCGATTCCTACCCCTGTCTAGTTCCCTTTCTACACGTGGATCACTACCATTCGGAGATCTTCCAGGAAGCTTTATTCTACCACGGAGGCGACCGCTAATAGCATTCTCATGTGAGGACAAATTATGTGAGTCCATTCGTGAGGAACCACGATAACCTCTCTCCTCAACATGGTTGTCAGGGACAAAATCATGACTGACAACTGATCTCAAGCCACTGACGCTCCTATGTTTAGATAGACGATAACGCAGATCTGACTCATCGATGGGTTCAGGGCTGTCTGCTTTTGAGTAACCTCTCCTTTCTATATGAGCTGGACCTGCCGGCACTCTCTCTGACGAAGCCCTATGCTGCTCCCAGGCATACTGCCCTTGCATGCGGCTATAGGTGTCATAGCCTCGTAGATCACGATATGTTTCCCGGTCAATGTCGGCCACCGAACTGTAATCAGCAGCAAGACCCACATCATATTCATCCCCAGGGTTCAAGTTCCTTCCTTCATGACCTCTCCTTCCATATTGATCTTCACCATGATGATAATCAGAATTTCTCAACTCATCATCTACAAGAACATCAAAACCGGGAGAGCATTCCCTTAAAAACTCATCAGAATCCTTGCCATCCTGGAAAACATGATCATCTGGTAATTGCGATTGATGCAAACGATTGAAGCGACTTGAGTTTCCATTGACAACATGAGGAATACTTGTTGCTTTGTACTTAGGTAGCTCATCATCAATGCTTTTAACTCCTAACCCATTTCTTGGTGGAACAGTTTCTGGTTTTGGTGCCAGTTTAGCTTCAGCAGGTATTTCAACTGCCTTTGAGAAATTTCTCTGTGGCATCTTCTGCTCTTGAATCGACTTTTGTGGGCCACCGGAAGACTTCTTTAGTGATGCATGATCAGTACTAGAGGTTCCCATTACTTTGTTACTAGTGGGATTTGGTCCATGCAAGAAAGCACATCTATCACCTTTTAAGCAGAGCCCCTTCTGGAAGAAAATGCATGGGACTGCTTGTTTACCTGTACTTTGAGGAGCGTGCATGGCTGGTGCCATTGCCATATGTGACGGAGGCAAAGAAGATCCGGCAGCTGCTGAAACTTGGTTTCCAAACAAGCCATCAAGAGGCTGAAATGAGAAGATCAATATTCAACGACCATGAGCTTGAAAAAGAAAATTAATCAAGCAAACATGTACCTTTCTAATGGCAGTAAAGGAAACACTAATTCACAAACCACATTTATAACATTATTACGTTGCCGTGAAATAGATACGGAAAGAAAAATCAAGAAAGAAAATTATAAGGTCAACATGAAATAATAATATATGCTTACCGGATGACGAAACCCACACTTTGGATTCAAACAATTTCCATTCAACCAGAAGTAGCAATCTCTTGGGTTAACCCGAGCATATTCACTATGGCGATACTCACATTCACTTCCCTGTAGACAGAAATTAGGAATAAGGAGTATTAAAAACTGAAATGGGTGGTTAAGCTCAAACATACCCCAAAAGACTAATAATTAAATAATGTTCTAATTCTATTCTATTGATGAAATTTTATTTTGGAACTAATTGCAAATTATTCACTTTCTGGAAGCAAAAGGACGAAGAAACTGCAAAAGCTCAGGTGTAAATATTATTATCAAGAAAATTACAATGTCAAATTATCTATCCCAGAAAAGGGTTATATCGTTTGCTCACAATTTGATATTAAACCCTTAAAAGCAGTCCTCAAATGCCAAGTTAGCAACAAAGCAGAAAAACAACTGCAAAGTAACTAAACATAATCATGAAACCTCAACAAAAACTTAACAGAAATCGATCTAAGTCTTTCTCTAAGTGAAAGAAACTTCAATATTCATCAATCTCCATGCACAGGCTATTTGAAAGACTATATATCAGATGCCTCTAAGAGTAACCAAAAAGACCGAATATAGTCATCAAATCCACAAGAATCTCATAAGAAACTAATTGAAGTTCTAATAATCGAAACCTAATCCAACAAAGCTAAATCGTAAATCTGAAACCCTAGCTACAAACAAATCCAAGATCCCAAACTACAAGGATACCATAAAATAAATAAAAAAAGAGAGAGAAGAGAAAAAAGATAAAACCTTTTTGCAGGTTAAAGGAGAAGCAAGAAAGTAAACGCAATCTGTATTCCTTTTCAAGGCCTCTTCCTCAACAGACGATGCGGTCCCTGTTCCTTGCTGCTGCTGTTGCTGTTCTTGCGTGGCCGCAATCATGGCGGTTCTTAAGTTTAAAATCCGAAACACCCAGATCGATTCAATTGCAGATCGAGCAACAGAAAGAGAGCAAAGAAACCGATCCAAGAATCCAAATCTTTAAAGGAAGAGAGAGCTAGAAATTGAAAGAGCCGCCGCCACAGAGAGAAGGAAGAGGCCGGGGAGTGTTAAGGTAAAGAGCTTTGAAGCTAAAGCCTAAACAGAAAAATAAAGAAAGGGAAAGAAGTGATTCGGGCTGTAGTTATAAGGTGTTGAAAGAACGGGAAGGGGATGGGATGGATGCTTGATAATGTATGTGCGTAAGTGATGATGAGTTGGGCTAAGGCTGTTTGTTGGGGTTGTGCTCGCTTTTAAGGCTGCAAAAAACTTTTCTTTTTAATTTTTTTGGAACGAGTCCTTTTATGGCCACGTGGTACTCAGTTACTTGCTGTTTTCAACTCCACGCGTGGCTGGGCTTTAGATGTTTTTTCACATTTTTACTTGGATAAAAATATTATAGATATTATATTTACACATGGATCTCCGTGGTTACATTTCAATTAAGATTAGGAATAGATCTAATCCGATCCGTTTTATGTGGGTTGTGCTCGCTTTAAGGCCTGCAAAAAAACTTTTCTTTTAAATTTTCTTTGGAACGAGTTCCTTTTTATGGCCACGTGGGTACTCAGTTTACTTGCTGTTTTTCAACTCCACGCGTGCTGGGCTTTTAAGATGGTTTTTTTCACATTTTTACTTGCGATAAAAAATATTATAGATATTATATTTACACATGGATCTCCGTGGAGTTACATTTCAATAATGATAGGAATAGATCTTAATCCGCATTCCGTTTTATATATATATAATATATATATATATATATATATATATATTCTTATTTTTGGGAACGTTGTTCTATTTCCCCTATGAAATTAGAATAACCTAATGAATTTTTTAAATTATCTTATAAGCCTATTCTCCCATTATTTTTGTATATATATATTCTTATTTGGGAACGTGTTCTATTCCCCTATGAAATTAGAATAACCTAATGATTTTAAATTATCTTATAGCCTATTCTCCCATTATTTTTGTTATTTGATTGAATAATTACTATTTAGTTCTTGCTATATTTAAATACACTAGTCATATTTTATTTTTAAAATTTCACTCTTTGTCACGACTTAAAATCGTGAGCCAGACCGACACTAGAGTCCAAGTAAACTTAAAGTTTCAGAGGCTCATAGTAAACCTAACTTACATAAATCCATTTTTTTAAAACCGACTCTAGCAATAATAAATCCATATTACAGTATTATTAAATTGCACAGTCAGTTTATATTTTTGGCTCAGCTTTAATATTTCAAATAACTCATAACTCGAACTTATATTTTATATACAATTCATGTCATTCATAATATGGACAAATTGGTCTATGAGTACTCTTGGATAGACAATTAGAAAATCGATAGATTTATTGAACAACACACTGATAAATTTTACATAACAAAATATTACACAAACACCCTAACTGTGGATCTCAATAAATAGAAACAGATACTTTTTTGCAAATAAAACTATATATTTAAACATTATCAAAAAGCCATAAGTTACTATTGTAACTTTGTGAAGAAGGAAATAGAGTTTATCTAGACCAGTAAGATATTTACCTCCTGGGAAAAAATTTAAAGGAATGGATGAGTTTTACAACTCAATGAATAATAATAAATAATACATAGCCCAAACAATCACGCAAAATGCTTTCCAAATTTATATAATGAATACACAATTCATTAAGCACGTGTCACAGCATCCACATCCACAATTAATTGCATCTTTACATAATCATATCAAGCGGAGATTAGTGAGTGGCGTCACCGAAACCCCCAACAAGCCGTCCTCACACATAGCTTATCGTCTCATACGTGTGCACCAAGGAGCTCGATCCCCATATGTGGCCAACCAGTCTAATCCTTGCTTTACCAGTCCTCTTATTATTTTTCATTCTCTATTTTCTTTCTATTACCAACAGGAGGCCACCCTATGGTTTTTCATATCATTTATATATAGATGCACACAGGTGCGCTAATCTCTCATATATGGCCGATGGTATCTGAGACCACCCTCATAATCCCATAGTAACCCACGTCATTGCAATTCCATACGGAAACAAGACACAGTATAATCACATTGCAAGTAATACAATCAACTCATACAATATAGTAAGTCACGTAGAAAATCAATATGCATGTATGAAAATAACTATGGAAATATATATAATTATTTACTATTCATATACTTATAATATTATAACCATAAGGTGGAAGTATTGTAAGTAATTATATCTCAACAATATAGTATTAAAAGAATGAAGGTGAATATATATATAATATGTGAAATGGGTTATGCATGTATGCAAATAATGATATGCACTATTTATTATTATTCGTAGTGATAGAAGAAAAGGCAAGCTTTAATTTGGATTTTAATTAGCAAGAGCAGTAGAACGATCTAGATAAAACATAAATATAAAGGAACTAACTTCATATATATATATATATATATATATACTTAGATATTTAACTATAATAATTAATCTAAATTCTACCGAAATTTCTAGCAGCATTTTCCTTAAAATAGGACTTTTCATTTACTCAAACACTAACGGTTTAATATACTTATCAATTATTATTCATACAGCCCGCCCATCAGGCGATCAATAATCCAAATACTCAATCACCACAAATAATAATTTTAAATTTAACTCTTAGCATATAGATTAAAATAAACCTTCAATTTGATCTCGGTATATCCTCACATATCATTCTAGATTAACCATTAATATTAATATTTTTATTAACTTACCATACCTTTTATATAACCTAATTCACCACCATTTTAATTCATATAATATAATTTTAATTTTGAAATAATTGCTACCTTTCCATCAACCAATTCTCTTTTTCTTAAATTACTTTTTGTCTCTAAAATAGCTCGTTAAGTATTTAATTAATTTTCTTTTTTGGTTCTTAATCCTCAATAGTCATTAGCGTAAACTAAATTAAGGAACTAACTTCATTTTTAATTACTAAAACCTTATATTATCTATAATCATAAAGGACATTTATATCATTTGAACTTATCTCAATCAAGAATATAATTTTATTACATATATTCCTCTTTTATTTTATGGTATAACCTTAACCTTTAATCCACCATCAAATTCTTCTTTTATGTCTTAGTATATAATATACACTGGTCTAACCTATCTTAAATCTATACTATAATTCCCATCAATTTTATTATTAAAATTCTTCAATTAAATTTATGTGATAATAATTAAAATTTATTTTAATTTATTAAAGCCTTCTAATTATAATCAATATTTGTGAAATATGTTGGAAAATATCCAAAATTAAATTAGCTAGCCACAAAATGCTAGAAATTAATTAATTTTCTGGAAAATAACCAGAAATAATTTCAAATACCCAAAATTATTACTGGTAGAAATTGCTTGGCCGGAGTTTCTGAAGACGGTGGCTGTGCTCGTCGGAACGGAGAGAGAGAGAGAGAGAGACAGTGTGACATCCTACCGAGTCGAGTCTTTGCATAGTCGAGTCTTTGCATAGAGTTGAGTGTGTGTCGTCGCGGAACGGAAGAGGAGAGAGAGAGAGACAGTTGTGACATCCTACGCGAAGTCGAGTCTTTGCAATAGTCGAGTCTTTTTGCACTAGAGTGAGGTTGAGTCGAGTTGAAACCCAAACCTGGTTGGGTAGAAAAGAGATTATGAAGGTGGAAGAAAGAGATTAGAAGTGGACTTATTTGCAAATAAAGGTTAGGACTTGTTTGCATTAAAATATACAGCTTGGGTATTAAGTTGTAGCCTTTGTACACTTGAGGTGCCAATTAGAGAGGTTATACAGCCAAGTCATTTCATCTAGAGACTACCCGTTCTTATCAACTCACTTTCCCATTTTCACGTTTCTCCTTCTCTTCTTACTTGTCCCGCCCATTTTCTTTCAATTGTCAACATAGTGAAGCATTAAGTCAACTTCAAGTAAGTAAAATTCCTTGAAGTGTGATGTTATTTCCTATTTCATTTAGTGATATTGGAGATGAGTTATGAGAATTCTTGTGTATAGGAGAAGAAAGTATAAAGGTTCAAAACGGTGCAGAAAGAGAAGCATGAAAACAGGCGGTCAGCTTTTTACGTCAAGGGTTTTGAATATCTTCATTGGTCAAGCTTTTGACGTCAAGGTTTGATATCTCATGTTGTTTATTAGTTTCTTTGCATGTAAATTGTGTGGTGTTGCTAGTGAGATGATATGTTGCTTATTGTTGAGTGAGAAGATTGGATATGATGTGAAAACAGGGGATGACTATATGAAGTGGAAACATAGTTTGCTGGAAATTTTACCAACAACTTCATCTTGATTTTGAACCCTTTTAATGATGGAATTAGGAATTGTCATAGAAGAGTTATTTGTTCCTTTCTGTGTTAGCTTGACACGCGTTTTTGAATCACTCAATTTGGAATTAGCTATTGAGAGTTATGGCCAAAAGAATACAGACTGCACAGAATCACGTCGCGCGCTCGCGCATGCTGGAAAGCACGTCGCGCTCGCAACTTCCCATTGCGCGCTCGCGACTTATGCTGTGACACTCTTTTGCCTTTCATTTGCCATGTAATTACATTCCTTTGCTCAACATGCATGCATCCAATCATTTTTCAACAAAAATACAACCTAAGAACATGGATTAAAACAACATACAAGCATTTATATGCAACAAGCATCTCGCGCTCGCGAATCACACAAGCGCGCCCGCGACTTCATCTCGCGCTCGCGACTTGTGCTGCGCGGTCGCGACTGATAGAGAGAGAGAGCTAGTGGGCTGGCTGCTGTAGCAGTGGTTGGTGACGAACCACGGCGTTGTTGTGTCGATCTGCAGTAGCGACCGAAGGCTGAGATAGCAAAGAGCGATGGCGCTGTTGCGATTCACCCAAAATGAAAACAGAGGGAGAGAAAGAGAGAGGCTAGTGGCGGGATGGCGAGGGGTGGTGGCGTCAGCTGGCTCAGGTGGCCGGAACGCAAAGAGAGGAAGAGAGGGGCTGACTACTGCTGGACGAAGAAGAAGAAAGAAGGAGAGAAAGAAAAGAAATGAAAGAAAAAAGAAATTTCTTGGTTTGATAAGTCATTCTGGTTCGATTTGATCTGGGTTTGGTCCAAATCAAAGATTTGCTCCGATTTTCACTTGGTTTCCGTGGGCCGGAGCGGCACTAGGACCTGGGTGAACTTAAGGCCTCCGAGGCTCGTAGTAAGCCTATCTTAGTTAACCCATATTCTATTTATAATTGTGGCTTCAGACCTAATAACTTATTTCACCAATATATCAAAAGTACAATTCATATAATTAATATATGTACTTTTATTATTCAATTACAACTCATTTGGAGTACAATTGCAGAACTCCATAATCTACAATCCTTAACATTTACATGGCTAACACAACTATTAACAAGTTTCTAGCTTCGATATTTCGACTCAGTCGGGTCCATAGGACTCTCCTTTCTTCATATTATCTGAAAAAAAAATAGGAGGCAAGGGTGAGCGCCAAACTCAGTAAGTAGGGTTAAATAACCCTCTCACCCCACACAATCACACATATGTCATAATAAATTAATTTAGTCCTCCGACTAGTTATATGATCATGCAGTTTGTCACACAAATGGCAATAAAACAACAATCACAATTATTATCATCTTCATATAATCACATCACGTGGAAATTAGTCAGTGGCGTCACCGAAACCCTTAATGAGTCGTCTTCTCACATGGCTCATCCTCTCATAACGTATGCACCAGGGAGCTGATCCCCATACATGGCCGACCGATCTAATCCTCACTTGACCAATCCTCTCATTGTTTTTGCATTCTCTCTTTTCTTTTCCATACCATCAGGACCTCACTTTTTACCAATCTTCATTGTTTTTGCAATTCTTCTCTTTTCTTTTTCCCATTACCATCAGAGAGGCCACCTTGTGGTTTTATCCATATTATCCATATCATATCATCAGGTGCACACGGGGACGCCCGATCTCCCATACGGACCTACGTCTCGTAGACCGCCCTCACAAACCCATGGGTGACCCACTTCATCCCAATTCCACACAAACCAAGGCACAAAACAATATTCATAAAACACAGGTAACAAGCAAATTTTTAATCGCAACAATACAAGCAAATTTTAATCGCAACAATAGTGCAGCACAATATAGCAATTTAACAAATACATGATAACATTTAGCCATGAATGCATGAATGTAAAGATGCAGGCGGATGATGCGAATTATTTAACACTACTCACAGTTCTTTATTGTCCTTTAAAGGACTATCTCTACTACTGCAGGCTTTCAGCTTTTGTCTTCACATTCTGGAACTCTATATGCATCTAAATAAAAAGGAAATTCTATATAAGAGTTCTAACTAACTTATGTATTTCACATTCATTTATTAGTTTTTGGTTATCAAACTAAACTCTATATATATATATAATGTTCCTTTTTTTATTTATTTAGTCTAATTTAAGATTTTTGCCGAAAATTCGGCAGCATTTTCTCTATAAACTGTACTACCCAATTTTTACATATTCCACTTGTCAACATCCAGCCCATCCATCAGGCAATTCATCTTAACTGATACTGTCCGCCATAACCATCATTCATTCGTTCACACAATCCATTCATCGGCCACATTCTCAATCAAACTAAATTCCCATGATATAATTAATTGTTCTATAACTAATTACTTGTTTATACCATAAATTATAATTTTTCCTAATAATTTTATTGAAGTTCCTAAAATTAACTTTCATAATTATTAGTTAGGAATTCTTATTTCAATTTCTACCTTATATTTATAATTAATGTTCATGAAATATAATTAACAATATTCAGTTCATGAAAAATTCTTATTTCAATTTCTACCTTATATTTATAATTAATGTTCATGAAATATAATTAACAATATTCAATTTAATTCACTTAAATACTCAATCAAATTCATTCATTAATTAGTTCGGGATTTATACGAAAATTGCGAATTGAATCTTAGAGTGTACCGATTGAAAATCGAACTACGATTCCAGAATCCGCACGAAGAGGATGTCATTCTGTCTCTTGAAGCCTCACTTGATTCTCGCTGGCCGGTCATCGGACCGCCGCCGCCGTGCACGGTGGCCGGGAAAATCTAACAGCCCAGAAATGCCAACTCTTTACACCGATTTGTTGCGTTTCATGCAACCAATTTGCAACCACATTTCATAATTGCGACAAACTGTTTCTGCAATCAATTTGCGACAGCGTTTCAAAAGGAAAATACGACCAAATTTTGCAACCGATTTTTTAATTTGGTGACCGATAAATCGATCGCTAATTTGCGACCGATTACTTCATCGGTCGCAAAATATTTTGCGACGAGCACTTTTGCGACAGATGGTTATCAGTCACAAATCGGTCGCTAAGTTTGATTAGCGACCGATTTCTTGGGTTTTGCGATCGATTTGTAAGTCGCAAAATGACGTTTTTTTTTTTTTTTTATGACTTTTTTTTTTTTTTTTTTTTGTAGTGACTATGATCCTATGAGATCATTGGAAAATTTGGTGAGGTAGCATATAAACTGTAATTGCCACCCTCAGCTAAGCTCCACCTTATTTTCCATGTTTCTCAACTTAAGAAAGTCGTGGGAAATCACCCGGTGATAGATATGTTGCCTACTAATATGAATTGCAGGGAAGGGCCTCCATTAGAACCTGAGAAGATTGGCCAGCACAGAACAATTGAGAGGGACCAACAACCTATGCAGCAGTTCCTTATTCAATGGGAAGGCCAGACTGTTGATGAAGCTACTTGGGTCGAAAAGTCTGAATTGCTAGGCCAATTTCTAAATTTCAGACTTAAGGACAAGGCTCATTTTCAGGAGGGCAGTAATGATAGCATTCCAAATCTAGGCCAAGGCCCTTTAAAGTTTACTGGAGAAGGGGCAACAAAGAGAATAGAAGAATATGGATTGAGAATCAAGAAAGTGTACCACGTCAACTGAATTAATTTTGTATCTGCCTATTTAAAGGTAGCAGACCGAAAAGGGAAGGGTATCTTTTGAGCATTCTGTTATTTTTGGGCATTATATCTGCACAGGCTAAGTATAGGGGTTGCTCGCAACCATCTTTGTCTTTTTCCTTCTTTAATTGTAATTCTATTTTCCCTTTATTTCCAAGAATATTCATTAGCAGCTGTATTTGACAGATTTGGCTTAATACAATTTGACAGATTTGGCTTAATACAAATCTTCCTTCTCCTCATTCCGATCCAGATTTTTCTTAACTGTTTTATTGAAAATATTGGTTTGCAATCTTTTGAGCATTCTGTTATTTTTGGGCATTATATCTGCACAGGCTAAGTATAGGGGTTGCTCGCAACCATCTTTGTCTTTTTCCTTCTTTAATTGTAATTCTATTTTCCCTTTATTTCCAAGAATATTCATTAGCAGCTGTATTTGACAGATTTGGCTTAATACAAATCTTCCTTCTCCCTCATTCGATCCAGATTTTCTTTAACTGTTATTGAAAATATTGTTTGCATCGTTCTTTTACTCTAACAATATACAAAACTAACACCACCAACAGTTATTCAATTTTGATTAAATTCTATCTACATTGTTGTGAACATATGCAATCTATGTATGTGTTATTATTGCATGGAATTATGCAATCATTAAACAACAAGAACAAAAATAAATAATAAATTGATTTTATAACACAAAGATTTCTTTTTTTAAGAGAAATATCATTCCATTAAAAAGAATAAGAAGAAAACAACTCTTGTGGGACAACTCCCAACTCTTGGAAACGAGTATATATATAGGAGGCTCTTATTAACGAATGAGCCTCCTATGTTAGCTTGTCTTCTAATCCATCTAATAACCACAGTAGATATAAGAAACCCTTTTTCATCATAATGCAAAGAAAAGAGTAGCAGAGAAGTACATATACAAAAAGACTTGCAGAAATTTGGGAAATCAAGTAAAGACAGCAACTCCAACATGCAGCCTATTGTAACTCGATGGGTAACCCTCACGGTTTTGTAACTCCATGCAGCCTATCCAAAAGGCCTCTTGTGTCTTCACACTTAAGTAAATATATATAAAATAGGCTCTTCTATTTTTTCTTCTTTTATTTTTTTCGATTTTCAGAAGACTGTTAATCCATCTTTACATGTTTTTGCAATTTCATAGCAATTGAAGGACAACCCTAAGATTTCAAATTTGGATTAATTTGAGCTAATAATCTGGACTTTTAAAATGCAATTTAACCAACCACATGAACAAAAAGTGGCCCTTTCAGTGTACTTGTATCTAGGCTTGAGTTTCTTGTATTTGAAATTCAAATTCTCCTATAGCCTTTCTTTTTAAAAAATTTTAATATACATAAAAAAAAAAAAAAAACTTTAATTAAATCAGGTGGTGCCAGGAAAACATAGCTCAACTACAAAAATATACCAAAAAGAATATATGAGGAAGGTTCATTATGCAATGAATAAATTCAATTAGTACTAGATGCATGGGTCAAAAGGTTAAGCAGAGAGGAGAGGATAAAGAACAAAGGAAAAGCAAGTTAAAAACAGAATTTGAATGAAGAAAGTGCTTAGCTCTACTGTTATTCTGGGAATATATAGTAGGAAGCTTCTTCAACCAAAACTTGACAGAGACCTTTTAATAATATATATGTATATTAGTTTTTCACGCATCATTTCCTTTCCAAGTCTCTTTTTGTAATTGGTTCCTAGTTAATAAATAACATAACAAGAAAAGAAAGACTGCTTGAATAAAGAAAGTGCAGGACATGTGAGATAAAAACAGAAATGGGACAAGAAATAGCATCACCTGTTATATGGAAGAAGTCGGCCCTGAAAATAGGACTGGTTAATCTGTTCTGTTACTAAAAATAGACAATATTACCCTTTAATAGCCAAAAGCATGGTACCTCAAACTCAACAAATTGCAATGTCACCATAAGCAAGTTTATTACCATGAAACCAAGAAGCTTCAGTTGACAGAAAATATGTAAGTTAACATGTTTGTCCAGGTAAAATGAGGATTAATAATAAGAGGATCAGCAGACATCAGACCATAGTTTTCTTGGAAAACTTTCATTCCTGCAGTTATCTCAGTAATGTTTAAATCGTTCTTATAGCATTGGCAAAAAATTAATAATAATAATAATAATAATAATAATAATAATAAATCAAAAGAGTTAAAGACACGGTAGAGTGCTCGTTTGAGACATTGGAGCAGGAGAATCAAGCAAGTAGAAACCCAACTAAAGAATGGGGTTGAGCAAAGTTCTGTTAAAACTGACAAATAAATCCAGTTCGGTTATTTGAATACATGGTGCAACTTCGATTTTTGGTTCGGTTACTTAAAATATGAGATTTAAGCCCAAAACCGATCAGAACTGAACTAACCAGTGAGTTTGGTTCAGTTCCAAACAAACTTCAGGGCTGTTTTGGTTTAAGGGAAAAAAAAAACAATAATCAACCACCGCTTGTTTGAAATTACATGAATTTGATTGGAGTGATTTGTTTGGTTTGGGTATATTGAATTCCATAAAATTAAAATCATAGGCGTAAAATGAGTTACTCGTACCAAACATGAAAATACAAAATAGATTTTTATTTTTGTGGAATTCAGCTAAACTAACAGACTTGGTGTCCCAATACTCACATAGGGGTAAGTTTTGTACAAATTCAAATCATAATAAAAATTCAACCAAAGCAAATTTCAGAGTTGCAGTAAATTTTCTGTTAGCAAGAAAATCAACAACAACAAAAAAAAAAAAAAGTAATCAATTCTTCATTTTCTCCCTCAAAAATTCCAACAAGAAAAAAAGGAATCAATAGCAAAGCAGAGAATTACATATTGCAGGTGCAGCAAATACCTTTTCTACATTAGCATTAGAATCACATTTTCGCAGCCAACAGCAAAAACTCAGTTCTCTTTCTTTATTCCTTCTAAGCATGATTACTAGAATTTTTAACATAAATTCCTGTAGAACAATAAACTTACTGAACTTGCTAACTAAAGAACCACAGGGTTAGTATCCCCTTTGTTGTTTGAAGAACTGCCGTCTCCAACCATTATTAACTCAGAACTACGAAGTCAAAGAAATTCAATTCTCCTCATTTGAACCAAATATCTTCATTCTTGACAACGGGGTCCTCAAATACCCTTCCACTTCAAATTTCTTGGGCGAAAGCTCGCGATACTTGGCAAACTGTTCTCTTGCCTCTTCATTCCTATCAAGCAAGCTGTAGATCATTCCCCGACAAAAATATGGCCTAAAATCTTTAGGATCCTCTTTGGACAGTTCTTGATAACTCTTCAAAGCCTCCTCTACGTTCTTTTGCAAAAACTGTATTTGTGCCATAATCAATTTCACATCTCTGGCTTCTTTTACTTTGTTCTCCTCTTCTGCGATGTCTAACGCCCCTTGTAGCCTACTAAGAACAGCTTCCCCTTCTCCACAACGGTCCATCAATAAAGCATTTTCAAACAATGCCTCAAACGACAATGGATTCTCACGAAGAATTTCTTCAAACACTTTACGTGCATCTTGAGTTTGACCCATTTCGTTTAATAATCTTGCCATCAAGAATTTCCACTCTGTCGCAGACGGCTGAACCGAGATCAGACTCTTTAGAATCTTGAGAGCCGCCTCATCTTCACCATTCTCAAGCTTTTCTTGTAAAAGTGATTTTAGAGATTCAACATTGGATTCAACGAATTCAGATGCTGGGGTTGATTTATCAGTTTGGTTCTGGTTTTGGTTTTCCTCTATGTCCTGTTCTTCTTTTTGGTCGAGAGTAGGCATTTGTTCAGTTAGAGTAGCTGAAGTTTCAGCTCTCGCTTGCAAAACTGAGAATCTTGTGGCCATTGACGCAGCAACAGCAATTAGAATTGCGGTTCTGGTGAGGGACTTCAGATTTTGGAGGATGGGGCGTTTCTGGATAAGATTTGAGGAGTGATTGGAGGATGCTCTAACTGCTTTAATGGAAGGGAAACTGAAGTTACCAGTACTAATATTATGGGATCTGAGGGAAGGCAAACGGAGAAGTGCAGGAGAGTTGGTGGAAGGTGTTTTGAGATAGAGAAAAGAAGTGGCTAATGTGGAGGAATTCATGGTTGGCGAATAAGAACAGAGGAGTATCAAGTTTCTGAGTTTTGAGGGTTTTAGGGTTTGTTGTAAATGGTTGGAGAGGAGGAAGAGGTAGTTGGTGACAAAATTGAGGGAAGGAAGAAATATATAAGTCGGAAACAGACTGCTGCTTTGACTAAGTATGGAATCACTGGTAGTATTGTCCTTGTGATCCAGACAATGCCCACACTGGCCAAACTCCTCCTCTAATTTTTCCCATTAAATTTAAAATTAACTTTCAAGTATATATAAATTGCTCAATTTAAACACAGTTTGGTTTGGTTATTATTTTCATTTTTGATTTAAAATATACTTTTATATTTTTAAACCAATTTCAAAAAACAAAAAATAGTTGGTGGTCTGGTTGGTCTTTTCACTTATGTGAGGAGTGACAGGTTTCGAATTCGAGTCGTCTCGACCACAGTTATTGTCACCAATTTGGTGAGTTAAGGTAGAGTTATCCTCTATTATGTAGCCCGCAGTGTTATTTCAGCCTATAAAAGCCTTCAATGAATTAAAAATATATATTTTATTTTAATATGTTGTACAAATAAAAATACTAAATAAATTATTTTAATAGAAATTTATTATTTATAAATAATTATAAATAAAATGATAAAAAGTTGTTAGAGATATAAATTTATAGGTATGATTAAAACCACAATTGGAAGCAGAACAATAGGCTAAAGCATTGCCGAAAGGAGTACCTACAAACACTCCAATACTTAAGTTAGCAGGAGAATAATGGAGGATTATAGAGGTAAATTGAGATTGATTAAATGTACCTTTGAGATAGGACATGAGGCCCTTTAAATAAAAGTTTGAATGTACCTTTGAGATAGGACGCGAGGTTCTTTAAATAAAAGTTTAAATGACTCCTGTAAGAATTTAGAGCGTCTATGTAAATGACTCTTATTTATATAATGGAATTCTTCGTAAGAATCCATTAATGTTTGAGGCATTCTTTGAAAATGCTTTATTAGTGGACTATTGTGGAGAAGAAGCTATTATTCGAAGGTTACAAGGAGATTTAAACATTGTAAAAGAGGAGAACAAAGTAAAAGAAGCAAGAGATGTGAGATTGATTATCGCACAAATACAGTTTTTGCGAAAGAACATAAAGGAGACTTTGAAGAGTTATCAAGAATTATCCAAAAAGGATCCTATTGATTTTAGGCCATATTTTTATCACAATGAAGTTATACTTAAAAGCAATTTTTTTTTTCTTTATTTCAATATTGGTTGCTCCTTCCTGTACTTCGGATATGGTGGTTATTTCTTCAGATCGTCCTACTCTTGATGCCCCTTCTTGCATTATTAGAAGCTAAGATAGTTTGCCTCTTGTACATATCATGGGTAATACTGAGGCTTTATCTATTGATGCTGTGGTGGTGCTTGTTACAACTGATATATAAGATTTTCCTTCTATTTCTCCTATTATCTGTAGTTCTTTTCCTTTAAAGTTATTCACGTTGATCAACAACCTACTTTGATTAATAAGTCTTTATTGGCCTCTCCCTCTGGTCCTTTATTACTAAAAGGAGATATTAAGGGGAGGTGGCGATGTTTCTAATATTGAATTTGGATTATAGTAATAAAAAGTCTTTTTAGACTATTGAGTTGGCACTTACCCTTGCTGAAAGAATATTAGGCAGTTTTGATTTGAAATTTTTTCATGATTAGGACTTTGAGAAAACTTTTACTTCCCTACTAAAGAACTATATAAACACTATTGTGGTTGCTATCTCTCTTGGCTCCGTAGTCATGGTATATTGTCTGAGTGCATTAAGTTAGAGAACAGTAATAAGAAGCTGAATGTAGAGCTTAATCAATATAAATCTTTCTCACAAACTTAGAATAATTGAATAATGACCTTACAGGATAAGTTGAACAAGGCCGAATAAAATCATATTGAATTGAGAGAGAGAGTTCTAAAAGTTGAATTAGGGCTCTTTAAGTTGGGATAAAAAATTATTGATCTAAGGATGAAGGCAACAGAGTTTATTCAGAAGCACAATTGTACTATTGGGAGCTATAAGACCTCAACCATTAGTACTTAGCCAGAGGGGGAGTTTCGACATTTTCTTAGAGGGTCTTGCAAGCTCAATCTAATAAAGAGATATTACAGGAGAAGCTCAATTCTTCTAATAGAAAGTAGTTGCTTTGTAATCTAAGCTTATTGTTTCTGATAAAGCCTTAACTGATACTGTCTAGAGGGAGTTAGGCCTTTAGTGAAAAGTTATTGCTCATGATCGTTGAAATTGAAAAATTGAAAATTGATACAATGGAAGCTCAATGGGACATAGCTTGCCTATTTAAGATCTTTCAAGAGAATGTGTTACAAGTTTTCAAGTCTCACTTTTCAAGTCTAAATGTTGCTTAGGTTGATAAAGCTATTGACCTTTGATAATAGTTGGATTGGCTAGAGCTAAGGTGGAGCTAGAGAGGCTTGCTAAGCAAAACTTTGAGTTGCAAATGCAGCTATTGATATATCCTCTGGTGATGGAGAGGAAGCTAGTGACATGGTTGGTTCATCAATTATAGCTAATAAGTTGAGCTTGGAGCTGATGAGCTAGACCCAATAGGTATAGGGTAGAGCTGGCAGCTTGCTCGAGGAGGGAGAGCTGATTGTAAAGACTATCTCCATAGATAGAGTGGAAAAATAGTTATAGGGATGTATCCTAATTGTTTTGACTATTGACAATATACTTTTCAATATATTATTTTATAATTTTTGGATAAAAATTATTAGTTTCTTTACTTACTCCATTATCAAACCTAATACCTCCATATCTTTGATAATCATTTGGCTAACTGGTGGTTTAATTTCTGGATCAAAGGGAAATGAAATAACCAGTGCCTAATTATCAGCTCTTGGGATTAATATTATTGAAAAGTGTCTCGATACATTTCTCAGAACTTGAAGAGTTTTTCCCTATAAATAGTTCCTTTTGTGATAGACGTTCCAAAAAAAAAAAAAAAAAAAAAGCTCTTGTGGATTAATATTATTGAAAAAGTGTCTCGATACATTTTCTCAGAACTTGAAGAGTTTTTCTCCCTATAATAGTTCCTTTTGTGATAGACGTTCAAAAAAAAAAAAAAAAAAAAAGCCTCTTCTTTCCTTATGGACTTTTCTTCACTTTTCAACTTCTAACATTATGGATTGTCCTTTTTAGCCATCTTATATCTCTTCACGCATAGGCTGTTCCCTGCGAAAATTTCAGAATCCAAAAAAAAAAAAAAAAAAAAGCCTCTTCTTTCCTTATGGACTTTCTTCACCTTTTCACTTCTAACATTATGATTGTCTTTTTTAGCCATCTTATATCTCTTCACATAGCTGTTCCTCGGAAAATCAGAATATTAATCAAACCTAGCCGTATTTTTCTATATTGATATGACTTTCACGGCTAAAATTTTAGGCTATATTTGGTTCGATGTAATGTAATCAAAAATGTAATGCAATGAAAAATGTAATGTAATGGAATGTATTCAAGATTCCATTACTATGTTTGGTAATGTAATTGATAAAATTTATAGAATGTAATCATCATTCTTTTTTCATGCTTGTTTGAAAATATATAATGTAATTAGCATACTATCACTAATCATACCACCACCACCATCACTCCACCTCCACCACCACCACAACTACCACTCTACCACCATCACAGCCACCACTCCACCACCATCATCACCTCAAATACGACTCCACCACCACTACATCATTAGTGATACAAAAGCAATATTTGAACCAAAAATTATTCACTATATTAACTATTAAAGATCATTTAGATTTATAAATTTATCTGAACTAAAAAATTAAAAGAAAGTAACCCGAAAAAAATGTAATATAATAAAATAAAAAGTTGAAGTCATTAGAAATTAATTTTTTTCATATATTTTCCTTGAATAAATTAAATCACAATATAAAATTATTGCATGTTGATATTTTTAGTTTTTTTTTTCATTTTATTCTTCTCATTCATATAATAAAATAAAAGAATAAAATATAATTTTTATTAAGTGTTGCATATTAAACACTAAAATATAGTTTTCATTATGTGGGGTGGTGTCGTGGTGGTGGTGGTGGTTGTGGTGATAGTGGAGCGGTGGTTGTGGTAATGTGATTGAGGTGGTGATGATAAAGCGATAGTGGAAGTGGTGTGGTGGCGGTGGCGATGGTGGTGGCAATGGTAGAGCAATGGTGGTGGTGGTAGAGTGGTGGAGCAACAATGGTAGTGGTGGTTGAGGTGGTGGTGGTGGTGGTGCATTGTTGATGATGGAATGATGGTGGTGGTGGTTGTGGAGGAATGGTGATGGTGGTGGAGTGGTTGTGGTGCTGTGGTGGTTGAGGTGGTGGTGGGGATGTGGGGGTGGTGGTTGAGCAGTTGTAGTAGTGGTAGAGTTTTAATTGGGGTGACTTGATGTAAGTAGTATTACATGTACTTAATGTAATGGATAATAAATATGCTTTTTATGTAATAATATTACATCAATCTAAGTAATGAAGATTACATATGTAATTTCAATTACATTACAGTAATAAAAAAAAGCCTAACCAAATAATATAATTAATCATGTAACATAATTCTCATTTTATTACATGATTGATTACACCATACCAAATATGGCTTAATTCTCATTTTATTATAAGATTGATTACACCATACCAAATATGGCCTTAGTGTCACTGAATCTTTTTAGGGATTGATATGACTTCCATGGAGTATGATGTTTGATATAATTCATGGACCTAGAAGTTATACTTTTCACGGAATGCAATTTTAGTCGGGCTACTTTTGATTTTGAGTCGAGGTGGAGACATTTGATCGAACACGACTCCTATAGACTATTGAGTTTGGTAAGGATAATCGAGAAGTCTCATTTATTTGCCTTTTAGCACAACAATTCTTGGATTAGTAGATGTAGTGGTTATCTTTAATTTTTAAGGATCTTATCTTCTTTTAAAGCTAATCTACTTAGAGTGATCTTGTTCTTATTCTTTTTGTTGGATAAGAGGTAATCTTAGAGCAAAAGGTCTTTTTGTCTTTCCAGTTCCCATTTCTTCTATGTTTAATATTGTTGTTAGAGCTTATTTTCTCCTTTGACATTGACTAAGGATGTGATTCCTTAAGGCGAGTGAACCAGACTTTTAATATGTTCACTAGCACTGGCAAAAATTCTTCTTGGGTCATGCCTCTAGCATCCCATTTACAAAAGCTCAGGTTGAAGGGTAAGAATGGTCGAGTTAGAAGAACACCTGATTACAACATAACATTTGCATTGTTATAGAGATTGAATTGTAATTCTTTCATATTAATTAAAAAGGTCTACTTTAGCTTCCTTTGATTTATGCTCCTTTATTTGATGTTTTTGTTGTCTCTAAGGAACCAAATTTTCTTCTTTGGACTCTTTAAATTATTCTGCTCAGCTTGGTTTATTTGGAGTAAAATCAGATCCTATAAAGCTTGTAAGGCTAGTCCAACATACCCAAAGAGATCATCCAATGTTGCTCAAGACATAATAGATTACTTTGCATTAAAGGCATTCATAAATCCATCTAAACCACCACTAAAGATTTGATTTCATGGTTTAATTTATTTTAATATTTAATGGTTTAATTTATTTCAATTTTTTTAAATTATCACTTTAGGTTTCATTCGATTATTGCTTTAAATCAAATCAAACCAACTAGTAAACAACTCTACTTTGCACCATATGAACAAAAAGGTCAATTTTTTCAACCAATAAGAATAAAAATGACTTTTAGTCTCTTTATCTGATGAAGAACTATTTTATTAAAATACATGAAAAAATTATGAATATAAGTCGTTTAAGATAAAGTAATTAATTCTCATATATTATAACAAAAAGTTCATAAATTTGACTAAATTACATTTTATTTCTTTTCAATAATAATTAATACTCCCTCTGATTCATTTATATATATACAACTAACTTTGCACATGGATTATGGAATTAGTTAAATTGTAATTTTTGGCCAAATCTTTTCTATTTTGCCCCCAATATTGCATTAATTGAATGTTTGTTTCAAGTCAAATATGTCATGCTAATTTATTTCTATAAAACACAATTAATAACTAATACCCATAATTAGAGGATGAATTACAGCAAAATCTCACTCATTTCTCCTAAGTAATGCCAACTTTTACATCCTAATCAAAATTTTAAATTTGGCTCTCTCATTTTTAGCGCAACAATTTTGGTGAGAAGCAAAAGTTTAATTTTCATTTAAAATTATGGACACTTAGTAAAGGAAGTGTGCAAATTTGATTTTGGTGTTAAAATTTTTAATAGCATCAATTATCTCCTCAAATTCTTTTTAAATACCCACTTGCACGCAAACTACAGTAAAAAAATCCAAAAGTTTACTTTCTACAACCATGTCATATCCCTTTAATCTAAACATGCAACCTCGTGATTCATCCATAACTTCAAAAAATGTACTCACTTCGACCGTTGGTCCCTTCGACTTTATCGATTTAAATGCAGAAGAAAATACACAATAACCAATCATGATGGAGAGCTTGAATTCACACAATGTCTTTCTAGCATGATCGCTGGTACGAAACTTTAGTGAAAAATATGCTTCTTTCCACAATGAAAGGAGTGTTAAATTCGCACTCTATCGAGAAAGTTCACACATATTATCTATTTCAAAAAGGAAAGTTTACATAAGGTTGTGCATACATTGTGCCAAGTTATATAACTCATGTCATTTTTTCATAACTTTTTTACACGATCAATTTGTTGTAAATATGCTCACCAAACATCAAAACTGCGTGCAATTTGGCTTGAAACGGAAAAAGAAAGATATTACAGCTATACATTAGTAACTAAATCATATTTAAAGCAACATTTGATTGTCTGCCACTTTCTTGTTTTTCTAAAAAGTCAGTATTCTAAATAAAGCAAATCATGTTATAAAATAAAAGAAAAATAGGGAGAATAGAGAGAATAGGAAGAGAATACGAGAGTGTCATTATTATTTATGAGAAACCATCACGTATATATAGTTACATAAGTAGAACTCTAATAGAGTCCTACACGAATCAGGAAAATAGAGTTTGCAACAATTAAGAATACAGACTTCTAGCTCGCATAAGACATTCACTTATTTCATAACACTCCCTCTTAGATGTCTATTCTTCAAAGAATATGCATCATTAAAACCTTACTAAAAAAAACTATGTGGGAAAAAAATCTTAGTGAAGAAAAAAAGAGTACATTATTTTTTTCTTAATTCGCATTGAAATATTGTCTCATTAAAATCCTTTACTCAGAAAACCCAATAGGAAAAAACCTTGGTTAAAGGAAAAAATAGTAAAGTGCGTATTGACTCCCTCTCATAAAGATAAATCTTGAGATCTTTGAGTTTATGCATTCCAATTTTGTGCATTAATTCTTTAAAACTTGTAGTAGAAAGCTTATAGTAAAAAGTGCTAACAAATTAATAATATTGTCGCTTGTATGATTGAACTTCAATATCACCTCTCTTTTATAAATCATGAGCAAAAGAAGAATTTTTGTAATATATGATCTTTTTGTTTTCTTTAATATATCATTTCTTCAAAGGAGAAGAGTGTAGGAATTTCTCTCTAGATAAGTAGACCGCACGTACTTTGAACAAACGCACTCCTGTTTTTCTTCATGACTTTCTAAAATTTCTATATAGCTAAAAGAAGTAGTAGTGATACTTCATTTCTTGAATGTCATGAAATAATTGTACCTCCACATGTGAATGAATGACTTATTTATAATCTAAAATAATATGTATTAGACAAGTAACCTGCATTTTCAAAGCCAATCAAAACTTATTTTAACATGTTAGTTATAATATAACTCATATATATCGTATCATGGAGATGTCAAAATATATATTTAACTCCATTTAATTTCTTCATATCCACGAAGAATTATATCTTGCTTGTAAAATTTATAAAAATCAAGTCAAGTATAAGTAGCAAGATACATTAGCACCTTTATTGCACTAAGATATGGTGCTTCAGGACCAAGAGTTCTTCATAATTTTCTCAAAGTGAAAAATGGTCATCTTCTCATCAAGTGACATCATTGTTATCCACATAAAATCATTTGGATAACTTAGTCATATATGTGGATTTATAGAGGACCAAGAGTTTCTTCATATTTTTCTCAAAGTGAAAAATGGTCATCTTCTCATCAAGTGACATCATTGTTATCCACATAAAATCATTTGGATAACTTAGTCATATATGTGGATTTATAGGCAAATTTTCATTTATGAAATGCTCGATCTTCAGGCCGGGATAAAATTTTATATTTTCAATGTCTCTCATCTCAAACTCTTCCCTAAAAAATTTATAATCTTTTGGAAGCTTTTTAGGAGTTTCAATAATGTTCATAAACCAAATAATAAAATATTCATATTTAAATATTTCTATAAACATTCATGAACATATAACAAGATTATTAAAATATACTTTCAACAGATATTCACTAATCAAGAGATCACCTTACTTATGATAGTATATAAAGTAAATATCAAAAGTATGTTTTCAATAATAAAATATTATAAAAATAATATAATCATAAAATAATATAATATAAAAATAATATAATCATAAAATAATATAATATTTTTCTTAGTTATAAACATCATTAAAGCAATTATACCATATGTATTGAGATTTTTTTAATTCATATAGAAATCTTGAATATATTTCTTGGAGTCTCAATTTGCTTGCTCAAGCATTTTTTCAGTATTTGTTGGATATCATTATCCAGTAATCTATATAGAGCTCTATATAATTTGATTGAATAAATTTCTTGAGAATTTAACTTTATGCTTCAAGTAATTAAAATCCTTCAGGGATTTTTATATAGATATCTACATATATCTACATCAAGTTAGCATATAAATAGGTAGCCATTAATTCATTAGACGCATTCAGAATTTTCATATATTGCCAGACTAATCAAATATCAAATTATAAATGTATCCACCACATAAGGGTATCTATCCTCGTAATCAATGCCAATTCTTTACGAAAAACATGTGCAATAAATTTACTTTATATCTTATGACCCCATTTCAATTTCGTACAAATACATATTTGTATTCTATTGGCTTGAAATCTTTTGATGCCCATATTAAAATTTTAAAATTTACTTTTCAAGTAAATTTAAATGCCACATGCATCATTCTATTTTAACCAATCAATTCTATGTCTATATTCTCAATAGACTAAACTCAAAATCCTTATCATTTTACACAATTTCAAGCGCTATATGTAACATCCCTTCCCGATCCACCCGTAAACCCGAATGAACCGAACCGAGACGCTACAAACTGGTTGACTGTATGGCCTGACATGCTGAAATCAATATATCTGACTGCTGGAAATTCAAGTATTATCTATATTGAATATAATACATGCTCGATGTTGTTTTAATTTTTTTTAAAAAAAAATAATTAATTTATTATTTACAAAAACATGATACTGTTACAAAATGAAATGGGCCCAACTGTGTGCCCTGTAATCCATGCATTGAAAAGGATTAAAAAGGGTAGACAAAAATACACATCCAAATGAGTAGCTACCCTGAAGACTGAGTCTTCTACAGATGAACTGCAGCAGTTGTAAGTCGACTCTCTACGGACCAAACTCAAAACTTGCGAGTTAAATAGGTAACTCGCTGAGCAAATAAAGCTCAGTGGATATCTCAACATATAAGAAACAATCAAGCACATACATGGATATAAATAAGCATGTAAATGCATATGAATAATTAAACATATAAGCACATATAGCATGATCCTTTTCTTGTACCTTGATTATCTTTTGTACTGTTTATAATACTGTATGATTCATGAAATGTTATGTCAAGATATCTGTAAGGCTCCATAAGGTTATAGTGAAACCCTCCATAAGGTTATAGTGAAACGAATTGATAAGAAAAACTGTGAACTTAGATTGAATACTTGTATGCTTGGCTGCTATGGCCCATAAATAATTCATATCCACTCAAACGGCCTGTAGCCGGCAGTATCAACTGTATGAGCGTGCAGATCTGCTATCCTATATACAGCCGGGACATAGCCTTATCTACATGCGTTTCTTACCTAACCTCAAATGTAGCATAAATGTTGGGTATGTCAATAAATATAACACCAACAATCATAAATATAACACAACATCATATTCATAGTTCATAAATCATAATGTTTATTTGATTTCACATCATTTGTATGCTTGCATGATGTTTTGATACATGGTCTCATGTTGTATTTTGATGTTAAAGTGATTGGAGGCATATAAGTGAAGCAAGGAATACAATTGCATTGAAAAAGAAATCCAAAAGTGCGTGAAAACATAAGTCGTGAGCGCGCCTTGCAAGGTCGCGAGCGCGTACTTGAAAGTCGCGAGCGCGTACTCCAAAAAGCTTGAGTTCTTCTTTAGCTTCTTCTCTCTACAATCTTAGAACTCCCTTCACCTATAAATTAGAATCCTTATGAATTCTAAAATAATAACACCAAATGATTCAATTATGAACTTAAAGAAGGTTTACTTACTTGGATAGAAAAAAAAGTTGAAGTTAAGGCTTAACTACCATGAAAATTGAAAAGAAGGTGGAAGAAGCGAAAGGAAGAAAATGAAGAAGATGAAGATAAACATGAAAAATGGGAAAGTGAAATGATATGCACGGGTAGGCTCTAGAATATTCATGACTTTGTGTAAAAGTTCTAAATGGTACCTTAATTAGCAAAAGGCTATCACTTAATACCCAAGCTTAATCTTTAATGCAAATCAATCCTCACTCATATGCTTTGATCTTTTCTCTCAATCAAGTAACTCCACTTAAAATCCCATTCTACCCCAACCGGGTTTGGTTACTCTTTTTTGGGCGGCATATCTCTCAATATACAACTCCGATTGGATGATTCAAAAAACCCATGTTTAAAGCTAAACACAATAGAGGGAACAAATAATTCTTCTTGACACTTCCTAATTCCCACCATTAAATGGTGGTCAAAATCAACGACGAAGTTACTGGTTAAAAATTTCCAGCAAAACCTGTTTCAAACATAAACTCAATATTTACTTCATTTATTCCAATACCTCCCTGTTCTCCCAGCTTGTTTCTTCACCATTACCAGTCCTCCCACTCAACATGAAGCAATTATATTGGCTTCACAGCAACACACCACACAATTCTCATGCAAAGAAAAATGGAAATAACAAGCAGATATCCGAAACATTTTACTCCGAAGCTTGAGCTCCTCTTTAGCTCTTTTTCTACACTCCTGGAACTCCCTTCACCCTATAAAATAAGAGATCTATATGAATTCTAAGAATAATAACACCAAATGATCAATTATGAACCTTCAAGAGGCTTTACTTACTTGGAATAAATAGAGAAGTTGAGTTAAGGCTTAACTACCATTAAAATTGAAAGGAAGGTGGAAGAGGAAAAGGAAGAAGAGAGATAAACATGAAAATGGAAAGTGAAATTGGGTATCGCACGCGGTAGGCTCTAAAAGCTGAATCCATGCACCTCTCTGTGTGTAAAAGTTTCTAAATGGTACACCTCAATAGTAAACCAAGGCCTCACAACTTTACATACCCAAGCTCAATCTCTTTAATCCATATGCTTTGATCTTTTTCTCTCAATCAAGTAAGTCCACTTATAATACCATTCTACCCCAACCGGGTTTGGTTTGGCCCGACTTTGATCTTTTTCTCTCACTCAAGTAACTCCACTTATAAACCCATTCTACCCCAACCGGGTTTGGTTCAACTCGACTCAACTCGACTACTCGACTCGGTAGGATGTCACACTATATTATATTAATATTGTCGACATTTCTTTTATTAGTTCTATATTTTCCTAACATGACATAATTTATAGATATCTCTTAATCTTCATTGATTTCAAGTACCTGAGTTTCTTCAGGAAATTTATTAGTCATGTATAGGATCTCTATTAGAATTTACTTTCTAAAATTTGACCATTTTGAATATTTGCTCCTTTTTTTTCATTTCATTTTTTTTTTTATCTTTCAGATTCATTAACATAGGCAGTTTGTCCTTTAGGGACTTCAATACTAATAGGAACATTTGCATCTAGTATGTGATATTTATTTATCTTCGTCTAGATCGGTGAATATATCTGGCATCTAATTTTCAATATTTTGTAAATGAATTATCTTTTAAACTTTTTTAAATCACACTGCCTTGAATGGGGATTAAAATATAATAATGATAATTCTTTTACAATTAATTATTCTTCTAGCTAATTATTTTCTCCTCGTAATATCGGGATCCATAATAATTAGCAAATTTGGCATTTGATAAATGTCTCATAAAAAAAATTCTAGACATTCAACTATAAACAGAAATTTATACTTGATATATTTTTCAACTTCCTTTAAGGACCCATCTTAGTGCGTTATGGTGGAGCAATTAGAATATATACCGCACATTTAAAAATTTATTAATGGTATTTGGTTCTTGAGCCAAAATCAATTATAAAGGGGAGAACATATTCTTCTTCGAGCCAAAATCAATTATAAAGGGGAGAACATATACTAACGTTAGTGCGCCTGAGCAGCCAGGACCAGTAAACTGCTATACATATAATCAACGCCAATTCGCCCCATCTTAGTGCGTTATGGTGGAGCAATTAGAATATATACCGCACATTTAAAAATTTATTAATGGTATTTGGTTCTTGAGCCAAAATCAATTATAAAGGGGAGAACATATACTAACTTATGGCCTGATGCAAGTAAATGCTATTACATATAATAGCATGCCCCTCTACAATAATAGGGAGCTTTGTTCGCATAATAATTTTCTTGCAATTAATTGCAATCATTTAATAAATGATTATACTGAATCACTTTGAGCATAAATAAAAGCGACTACTGGTTGCCCTATAATTATAACACATATCATAATCATTAAAAGCTTGATGTGTAAATTCACCATTATTCTCAAGATAAATTAGCTTAATAGCATAAATTGAAAATTGTGTGTTTAATCAAATTATTTGCACAAATAATCTTGCAAACTTCAGGTTGCAAGTTAATAATAATATTTGCAAACTCCAAATTGTAAATTAATAATCATGTAACTATCTTTTGGATGCATCCATACAATATCCAAATAGTCCACATGATGGATGAATTAATCAATAATTTCGTTTTATATATTCCAGAAAATGCAAACAGTTCAATTTGAACTTTAGGTGATTACTCAATAATTAATTTGTTTTGAGGACAAACTAAGCATGAAAAATTCAATAGATTTGAAGAAACTTCTTATTCTTCAATAAATATTCACATAAGGATAAATTTCCTTTTCCGCATCGTTATTGATCGGATGGTCCAACCGATCATGCCAAATAATAAAGTACTTGAATTTGTAAACTTCTGATGTACAATCATATTTATTTACATAATTATCTATACAGATTTTAATGAATATATTTGGAATAATTCATTATGCATAAAACTCATCCCTTATAGGTAGTAATACTTGTTCTTCTGGAACCTTTAAATATTTTTTACAAATCAAAGTCAAATTTGTCTTTCAATATTTTTTGTTGTATAAACACAGTACATAATCAATATCCATATATGCCACATTATTTGTACCATTTCTGGTGGTAAAATTTAGTTTTAATTATGTGGCCACAATAATTGCAAAGATCATTACTTTAACTGTGATCTTATTGATATTCTCAATGACAAGTATATTTTTGTCATTATTCACGCCCAATATAATATATTATTAAGTGAATGCATCAGATCTAGTTGGATAGACATCGATATACCCATATATATGTTATTCCATTCACTTGAGGGAATGGAGCAAAATCCAGTTGGGCGGCCTCATAATCTTTATTAAGATCTCTTTATTTTGCTAAATGATAAAAATGACATGAAATAAATTCAAAATATATATTAAAATCTTCTCTCTCGATATTGCTATTTTACGAGCATATTTGAGGTATAAATATCATTGACAATTCTAAATCAATGGATAATATAGCTCTAAATATTGTAACAACAATATCTTAATTTTATTTAAATAAATCAATTCTTAAAATTTGTACCATATGAATAATATATACTAATATATAATGATAATAAAATAAGCCATAGATAACATATATGTCATTATATAATAATTATTATAATAATAAAACAATAACCTCAATACTGCAGAATTATAATCATTTACAATTTTTACGAGCTTCATATCGATTGCATCCATTCATGATGATGCTTTGATAATTGTACCTTTCTTTCAAATCATTCCAAAAAAATAAATGGACATTTGATTTTCAAATATTCAATAGGAGAAAAATATTGCCTTGGAACTATATTAATTAGATTTTCGGTTTTTATTCTCGATTGTGTCTCCAAAATCTATTGCATTCAAAATATATTCTGTCACCTTTAAATAATTCTTGCCCATAATATATAAGATGCTGCAAATTCATAATTTATGATGAGCAAATATTATAATAAAATAAAATAACTATACTGATTAGATAATAAATTAGAAAAATTGAACAATTATCATATAAGATTTAACATGACATGTGATATTAAAAATTAGATCAAAGAAATAAAATTCAGTATCACATAAATCAAAAACATATAGTATTGCATAACATAGAAATCTAATTAGAAAATTATTTTCCATAGTTAAGAGCCAGTTAAAATTAGAGTTGAAATTCCCGTATGGATGAATAACTACAATAAATTAATTGAATTATAAATGAACCAGAAAATAGAAAAATAAATAAATAAATACCTCCATCATCATAAATACCTTAATGATGTTGTTACCCTCCACTTAATATATTACCTCTGTTCCATAATACTTGTCACATTTGAGAAAATAATTTATTCTAAAATACTTGGCACATTTGTAGTTTCAATTAGTAATAAATGTCTTTTTTTCATATTTACCATTTGTATATGACCAATAATTATTACTTCAATTTAATGATTTTCCTAGAAAATTAGTATTAAATTAAGAGTAACATAGTCAATTTATTCAATAATTTATTATAATTTAGACAAATTTAATTATTTTTTTAATAAATATGAAATTTCAAATGTTTCAAATATTATTACAAAACAGAGATAGTAAATAAATAAAGGAGACGAAGTGCATGGAATTAAATGGTTCACTAAACCCTAAACTTGTTGGCTTAAACTTCTTGAGCTAAACCATACAAGATCTGGTGCTACTTCATCCGACAAATGTCTTGTGGTTACCGCTTGTCCACAGGACACCATTAATAATTGTAGCAAGATGCTTATAGATACTTTGTATTCGTTTTTCTTTTTTTTTTTTTTCTTATAAATTAAATTTAATTTAAAAAAACTAAAAATATCATAAGAAACGGATGAACACTTGACCATAATTAATCATGGTAAAATAAGAAGATATAGAAAATTACCTTTCAACATGAATAAATTAAAATACTCAAAACTTTGGATGTTGATATGCTCTCTTTAATCGCAACCATGTTATAAAATAATAGAAAAATAAAGAAAGAAATAAAAAGAAAATAGAGAGAGAATACGGGTCATTGATATTGATGAGAAGCCACACACACAAATATATATAGGGTATTGATATTTGATGAGCCAAGCCAACACCAAATATCACTATAATATATACTATATATATATATATATATGTATATAATATATAGTTCAGCACAGTGAACTCAAGATAGAGTTCGCAATAAAATTAAAAATAACAACCTCTTCTAGCCATATGGACATGTTACTCTCTTCTTTCATAACAAATCAAATGTAATTTAGACCCCTTTGCCACCTTTAATCATTATGTCCAAATTAAGTAACTCTTGTCTACTATAATGGAACCGCCCGAAAATAAAAACTTTAATCTGATATAAATGAGTGTCAGAGAGAGTGTATCTAAGATAAACCCTTGGTAAAAATTGCCCATTTTACTCCTTAATGTTTCAAAATGACTTGCATTTATAGACCAAAAAAAAAACTATAAACCGACATTATTTGTGACAAAGGGAGTTAACGCTGCGCTAATATTGTGCCTCCTGCGTGGAAGCATCCAAAAAATTCATACAATGTCACGTCGCTGCCAAGCAACTCAAATTCATACATGCTTCTGTTGTGCACAAGTCAACTTTAAATAATCAAACTCCAATTCATCGGAGTGCAATAAAATTTTGCATATAAGAAACGGACTCATTTCCATGACCAACTTTAGATTAGCTTTAAACCTAATTTATGGCAGTATACGCAAACACACGTAATTGAACAAGCTTTGCTCTTTCCTCATCACAGTCGTAAACAAATTAAATAAGATTCGCCCACCATAAAAACTTCCCAAGCAACCCAACTCAAGAAGGTGAAAAAAAAAAAAAAAATAAGAGTACAATTATCGGTACGATGTTATATATATAGTTACACAAGTGAACTCCAAGATAGAGTTCGCAATAATTAAAAATACAAACTTCTAGCCATATGGACATTTACTTCTTTCATAACAAATCAAATGTAATTTAGACTTTGCACTTTAATCATAGTCCAAATTAAGTAA
Source organism: Jatropha curcas (assembly GCF_014843425.1). The sequence continues at coordinate 279,992 of NW_023590613.1, read as the reverse complement.
CTTTGTCTATATAAATGGAACGCCGAAAATAAAAACTTTATCTATATAAATGAGTCAGAGAGAGTGTATCTAAAGATAAACTTGGTAAAAATGCATTAATTACTCCTTAATGTTCTCAAAATGACTTGCATTTATAGACAAAAAAAAACTATGCAAACCGACATATTTGTGGACAAAGGGAGTACACGTGTATATTGTGCCTCCTGCGTGGAAGCATCTCAAAATCATACATGTACGTGTGCCAAGCAACTCAAAATCATACATGTATCTGTGTGCCAAGCAACTTTAAAATATCAACTCCAATTCATGGAGTGCAATAAAATTTTGCATATAAGAAACGGACTCATCCATGACCAACTTTAGATTAGCTTTACCTAATTTATGGGCAGAACCAACAAGTAATTGAAAAGCTTTGTCTTTCTCATCAGTCGTAACAAATAAATAAGATTCCCGCCCACCAATAAAACTTCCCAAGCAAACCCAACCAGAAAGGTGAAAAAAAAAAAAAAAAATAAGAGTACAATATCGGTACGATGTTGGCACATCTTCACGACATAATTCAATCAAGCTACAAAATTCTCTAAGTACAGATAGCCAAAGCAACAGCAGCTAAAGCAATCCTACTTTTGATCATAGTTTTCACGACAGCAGTCCCATGAGTTCATATGTATAAGCTATTGGTGTTTGTTAAGAAGCACCTGACGCTGCGGCAGCCATGTACATGTTCTGATCCTGATTTGGTGCCATTGGATACCCGTATCCACCATAGGCTTGCCCGCCAAAATATGCACCATTCCACTGACTATGATGATCCCCTCTCCACTGTCGAACACGCGCAACAAATAAAATTGTTTAAAAGATTAATTAGGTCGCATGAAACAATATAAATAAGTTGGTTACTAATGATGTAAAATAATCCCACATGTGGAAAATAATCCCACATGTGGAAAAGGGAGAGAGAGAGAGAGAGAGAGCAAACAAATGCCAAGGGTTGCTTTATTTGCGAATGACAGTTTTAACATAACAAGTTAAATCGCATTATTTGAATTGAGACTAAAGCGTTACAAGAACATAAAGAAAAAACTAGGAAGCTGGATGCTGGACATGGATAGACTTCAATGTTAGTTTCAAATAAAATGAGCAATGATAAGTCTACAAGCAAATGCAGAATATTTTTGTATCGTTTAATTGCAAGGAAAGAGATGTGTCCAATCCCATCCTGCAACAACCATATCATTCATGCAAGTCACTGAACCATGCAGAATAGAAGTTTATCTTTGATGAGAAAGAGAGGAGAAGGCGGAATTATTCTAGTTATGATGGAACTAAAGAATACATGCTTTGGAGTCAGCACAGTCACCAAAGTTTACCTGCTTGTTTGCTGGACTGCGGCCCCAGGAAAGACGAACTGTCTGCTTGCCAATTGTTGTCCCATTCAAGCTCTGCAGTGCATCTTCAGCATTCTTTCTGTAATTGAAAACAACAAATGTAGGTCAACACATGGCCACAAAAAATAAAAGTTAATGTGCAGTTTTCTACCATTAAAAATATTTCTCATCACAACATCTAAATATAATAATAACATTCCTTTACAATTGTCTTTAACATTAATGGGCTTTTATAATAGGGCATCCATTGCTAACAGCAATGACCTGATGCAAAATTTAATTGCATAAAAATGTAGATATACAGTGTACCTATTTGCAAATTGCACGAAACCGCATCCTTTGCCAACTGGAATTTTCACAGACACAACTTCACCAAACTGGGAAAAAGGCTGCCTGAGATCCTCATCACTGATATCAGAGTCGATTCCTCCGACAAATATCTGCAACAAGACATGAATGAGAAGACTCATAGGGTTGCAAAAATGTAACATAAGAAAGCCAAACTCACAGTTGTATTATTAGAGTCTCCATCAGATTGGGATCCTTGGGCAATAGCACCATTTGGAGCATGCCCACCAGCTAACACCAAAGCTAATGGAAAGGAAATGAAAAAGATTTAGCTTTTAAAATCGAAACTAAATAATAAATATAGGAAGATACTGGGCACATAATAGTTTTAGCAAGTAGTCCCACTGTCCACAAATAACAGTCCTCACTTACATTTGGAGATATCCAGAACAGGTTAAATTAAAAAAATATTGTGTTTCCAAACATGCTTGTACTCAAAAGAGGCATGCCTTTCAAAATGATATGCATCAAAATTTATAAGGGTAAAATAGTAAAAGGAACACAAGCTCTTAATCTTTGTGCAAAAAAAGAATATGGACTATTACTTTTTTGGACAGAAAGAGTAACAGTTGTTAGCTCTCAAGATGAGCATATAAGTGAAACAGAGGGAGCCAATTTTGATGAGTAAGATTTTTTTTTTTTTTTTTAAGAACAGCCAGAGATAGCACATGCAAAATGGTGATTCCGCTTAATAACTCCTGGCCATGGTGAAGAGATATATAAAACGTCAACAAATATAGAAAGCCTTCTAATTCTATATCCCAATCTTTATATCTTTGGAGACCCAAAGAGTTTTCATACATATCTCCACCTTGAAAATGGAGACAAATGACAAGATTGGGACATAGCCCCTGCAATATTATCCATTTAATGAGGTGGAGGTAATGTAGTAAAAGTTCATTAAGGGACATAATCCCTGCAGTCCAAGTAGAGGACAGTAACTGCAAATCATGCCACCATAACTAACTGAGACAATTTTAAAAATAAATACACACACATGTAACCTTATCATAGGCCATTTGTCTAAAGATCCAGCTGTGAGATAACCAATTTAAACTTGTAATAAGGGACAGTAAGCACATTCGAAACCATAAAACAAAATCTTCTATAGACATTGTTATGGCAAAAAATTTATTTGTATTAGCGCATATGGGATCATTTACTCCATCCACTGTCAGCATTTTAAAAACTAGATCTTCTATAGACAAGATTACAGTTTTATGGAGATCAAGGATGTAGTTCAAGCAACTTCAGAACCATTGTAAGCACTTTGTTAGGATACCTTAATGAATTTTTCAAATATGTATTTGATATGAACATGTAAGGATACTGCAATGAATGAAAAGATATGTAACAAATTAAGATGGTTTTATGAACTTCTTTCCATAATTGGTTGGGATAAGACCTATTCCTATGAGGGATCATGAAAAAGAAGCACGCATTAAGAAACAAGAAATTACTGGCACTTGAGGTGCCATAATTACAGGCAAAGTAATCAGTGTGTCGGCAGAAAGCAGAAAATTAAGAGGCACTGCAGAAGTGAGGTGATAGATCCTCTAAATAAGGGACTAGTCTTCTAGGTAAAAAATTGCAATTATGCTGTATGCACATGGGCAAACACTTCCCAATAATGACCAAGAATTGGGAAGAAGTAAAACTAGTAAATTCATGTCTCCAGACCTATAATGCAGGTAGGCAGCATAATGATTTACCTTGTGAAGAGTACTGTTGTTGATATGCAGATGACTTCTTGGGAGTTGCAACACCTATGCGCATTGGCCTACTAGAGCAATAAACACCATTCATCTCTGACATGGCCCTTGACCTCTCATTTTCATCACCAAACCTAACAAAGCCATAACCTTTTGAGCGGCCAGTATTTAGATCAGTGACAACTTTTGCTCCCTTGACAGAAGAGTATTTACTGGCAAAGGTTTCCTGCAACATAGAATCAGTCACGTCTGTAGCCAAATCTCCAACAAATATTGATAGATCAGAACCAGAATCTGCTCTCCTATCACCCGCAAAGCTTGCCCAATTGAGGCGGAAAGGCTGCTCTGTGTTTGGCATCACAGAGCCATTATAGTTCTGCAAGACTTTCTCAGCTGTCGCATGTGAATGGAACTCAACGAATCCATACCCTTCTGACTGACCAGTTTGCTTATTGCGTATAACTTTGACGGTGGAAACCTGCAGGTACAACGAAACCAACATTAGGAAGCAAAAGGCTAACTAGGCAAGTTTTGTGTGAAAATGGATACTTGTTTGATGGGGTTTCAATTGTGAAATGAATTGCTCACTAGAAAATGTTACGATTAATTGTCTGTGGGAATCGAACGGCTTTCCTTATAAATATGTAATAATCCATCGTACCTTTGCTCCATCTATTATAGAAGGAAAACAATTAGGAGTTCTTAGGATTCTTTTTTGGATTTGTTATAATTTTGCATAGATTTATGGATCACCAATTAATTTTTGTTTTTTTTTTTTTTTTTCATTTTGTTATATGTTTTATATAATGATATATAGTTGGGTCAAGTTCACATCTCAAAAACTATATATTTCATTCCACTAAACACTAAACCCTATGAGCAAATATACATTAAAATTAAAAAGTTGATCCAGACAGGAGTAAGATGTGTGCCATGTATGCAACAAATGGGAAAGTGATATTTTGATCAACCAGAATGGTACTTGTTTGAAATAAGAATGGTTCTGTATGTTTGGAACTTTGCTCAATATTACTTTATTGGAACACATGGTTCATCACTCAAAAGGGAAACACTTTAGTTCCATCAAAATTTTGACTTAGAAACAAGTTCATGAAAGTAGAAGCTTGACAAATTTAAAGTAGACTCCCTTCATACCATAATAATGAACTCTAAATCAAGTAACTTCACTGAAATCCAACAAGTAGGAACCATAAAGAAATAAATATATCTTGAATAATCCAAAACACAACAGTAAATTAAAATCCTTCCATTTCCTTTTCTTTATTTCAGATCTTGGGGATGCTTCAATGACCCACAAACTTTTTTAATGAAACTTGTCCAAAATGTATATGTTTCAATAACCCACATTTATGTATGTCCTAAAAAAGCTAATATTTGAACCAAAGCAATCAACAAAGAAAAAAAAATGGAATGAAAATCTCAACTAAGAATACATAAACTTAAATCCACAAGTAAAAAAATAACCTCCAAGCTAATATTAGAGCAAGAAAGAAATCAAAATCCTGCAATAAATCCATAATTCATAAAACAAGAAATTAATTTCTTCATCTTTTTTTGGGTATACCTCGCCTGTATGAGAGAAACAATTATGTAGATAAGGCTCATCCATCCAATTAAGCAAGTCACCAATCCATATAGTCTTGACATCCTCCGCTGCAGGAAGCTGTGGTTTCTGTTGTTGCTGTTGGTAGTTTTTATAGTGCTGTTGTTTTTGATATTGCTGGTGTTGTTGATAGTAAGCCATGTAATGGTGCTGTTGTTGTGGATACATCATCATCTGTTGCTGCATCATCACCATAGCCGCTGCTGGATACTGCATAGCCGCCATCCATGGTTGCTGCTGCTGGTGCTGCTGAACATGTGGGATCCATTGCTGCTGCTGCTGCTGTGTAGATGCTGGATTCAGATCAGGACCGTTGGTTTGCTGCATCTTGATTTGATCTGGTCAATAAACCTCTCCTCTTTACCCCCTTTCTGTTTTACTGCTTCAAATTTCTTACTCCCTACGAACAGAGAGAAAGGGAAACAGAGAGAGAGAGAGAGAGAGGAAGGGGAGAGGCTTGAAAGGAAGAAAAAATGGTTGATAAGTGATTATTTAAAGGGAGGCGTTTTTTTTTTTTTTTTTTTTTTTTTTGCTGGATTCAGATCAGGACGTATAGTGTTTGCTGGCATTCTTGATTTGATCTGTGTCAATTTAAACCTCTCCTCTTTTACCCCCTTTCTGTTTTACTGCCTTCAAAATTTCTACCCCCTACGAACAGAGAGAAAGGGAAACAGAGAGAGAGAAGAGAGAGAGGTTAAGGGAGAGGCCTTTGAAAAGGAGAAAAATGGGTTGATAAGTGATTTATTTTAAGGGAGTGCGTTTTTTCTATTTTTTTTTTTTTTCTATTTTATAGAGTTTTTTTTTTTTTTTTTTCTATTTTGAGTTGAGGGTTTTAAGAGTTTTTAGACCTTTTTTTATTAATAGGGCCCACACCTCGGTTGCAAGTTGCAACGTTTGTTTGCCGTCTATAATCAGGTTTCCGGTGGGGTCTTTTACTGACGTGGACGGCTCGGATGTGACGGACGTGTGGGATAATGGGTTTGGTCGTAGCTTTTGGTTGGTAAACAAATTTGAAGTGCGATGTGAGATTGAATGGAAGTTATTTTAGCTGTAGCATTAGGGCATCCGTATAGGTGAAGGCATTTCATTTCCCCTCCTTGTAAGAAGTTTTGAGTTTGAGCCTCTCACGTAAAGTCCCTTTAAACATTAAAAAATGAGCACTTTAACCATTAAGGATAGTGATGACGGACAAAAAAAAAACTTTGGCATTAGAGTTAGATGCTTAATAATTATAATAAAATATAAATATTTTTTAAATTAATAGATCCACCCCCATTTTGTCTTTCTTCTTAACAAAATACTATATAAATAATTTTCACTTTTTTATAATTACTAGTCTTTTTGTGATATGCATTACACGTTTACTATACTCATTATTTGTACTCGTTTAATTTTTTATTATATAATATTAAAGAACAATTTTTATTTAAATTAAAATAAATACTGTTTATTTACATTACACTTTACTCTAAAAACTACTTGTAATATTGATTTTATGTACTTAATTCTATTTTATATAATGAAATTATCTCAAAATAAAGTTCAACCCAACCCCTAATTGTATATAATGTTTATTTACATTACACTTTACTCTAAAAACTACTTGTAATATTGATTTTATGTACTTAATTCTATTTTATATAATGAAATTATCTCAAAATAAAGTTCAACCCAACCCCTAAATCTAATTTTATATAAACTAAATTATAGAAAAATATAAATATAAATTTATTTTATTTTAAAATATAAATTAAGAAAATAAAAATTTTCAAATACTTAATTATGTGTAGATTTATATTTACAAATTAATTTATAAAAAAATCTTATCAAATTGTAAAAAATTCAAAAGTCAGTTCTAGTCTAGATATTTTAAATTACAATCAAAGATGTGTTATGAAATAAATGGATGTCTTATATTAGCTAGAAGTCTTTATTCTTTATTATTGTGAATTTTATCTTCCTGATTGGTGTAAGAATTTATTACGGTTCCATTTATGTAACTATATATATGTGGCTTCTCATCAATAACAATTACACTCTCGTATTCTCATATTCTCTCTGTTCTCTCTTTATTTCTCCCTATTTTTCTATCATTATATAACACGTTATAAGCACCATTCATTTTACCACTATGATTTTATTCTCCTGCTTTGATTTTTGTTCTAATCGCAAATTGCTTAAAAAAAATATATCTTTTGTTCAAATTGCTTAAAGAGAAGATAACTAATGATTTGCGACAAGCAAACGTAAGGTTTGTGTGTTTAAGTTTATTTACATCTAAAAGGTAATTTTATTTTTATATCTCCATAATTATTTCAATATTATTCACAATTTTGAAAAGAAAAAAAAAATGATTAGTACGAATTATTAATAATTGGCAAATGATGAAATAAGATGTGTTTTGTTTGATATTATTTGGCAATTAACTGTTTCTGTAATTGCTTCCATTAACAATTATCCATTTGTGCTTTTGTTATTTGTTGTCGTTTCCTATGCTTTGCTACATGACGATTAATTTGAAGAAATTAACAACTTTGAAAAGAGTTAGCTACATTCATATTTCATCTACCCATATCTATATTTGAATATAATTAAGCTACTTTGATGGGCTAAAGATTCTATGTGGTTGATGGTATATTATTAAATTTTAGTCTGTCAATCACGAACCTGTTTTTAATTTTGCTTTTCAAAAAAAAAAAAAAAAAAAAGAAATTGCTTGTCGTTTTTCACAAGCTTTAAATACAAGTCCTAGCGAAGCTTTATTATTATTTCAATGCTTATTGATAATATGTGATTATTTCATAGCTTTCAATGCTTATTGATAATATGAAAAAAAAAAAAAAAAGAAAGAAATTGCTTGTCGTTTTTCACAAGCTTTAAATACAAGTCCTAGCGAAGCTTTATTATTATTTCAATGCTTATTGATAATATGTGATTATTTCATAGCTACGATCTGTCAAATTGGTTATTATATACATTTATGATGGTCTGTTACAAACAATTTCAATGCTTTAAATATGTGAAATTTGGTAGCTGCATAAGTAATATTGTTTTTCATAAAAAAAATATTATTATATAAATAATACAGTATAATTGTTCTGGAGTTAATAATATATTAATGTAATCTGATGATTCTAATGGACCTACTGTTTTTATGATGCCTAAGAATGATATAATATGTCTACATGATTTTTATGAAGAAAATTTTAGTTACATAATTAAATACTTTTGTTATATCTTCTTGTATAATATAATTATTTTATTTTGTTATATTATTTTCATCTCGTCAAGTATTACAAAAACTTGAATTTATAACTTTTGATATTATGGACACAAATTATTTATTATGAATAAGATGTTATGGATCTTGCAGACAAAAATCAAAGGTAGAAATCAAGATCTAATCAAAATAATTCAAAGGCAATAATTTTCTTCTATCGTATATTTGATAATTAAATATCCGTTTGTTCTTTGAAATGGTTTGAAAGAAATGTACAATTATCAAAGATTCATCGTGAATGGATGCATTTATCGTTGCAAAGCTTGAAAAAACTTGTAAGTTATTTTAATTTTACAATATTGAGGTTATTGTCTTATTATTATAGTTATTGCTATATATTAACATATATTATCCATGTACTACAAATTTTGAGAATTGATTTATTTTAAATATAATTAAGATATTATTGTTATTATATTTGAAGTCATATTAGCCTTGTCTGAAATTCTCAATGATATTTATGCCTCGAATATGTTCTTGGAGTAGCAATATCGAGAGAAAAAAGATTTTAAGATGTACTTTAGATTTATTTCGTATCCTTTTGTCATTGAGCAAAATAAAGAGCTTTTAATAAATATCATGAAGCTCGCAAAACTGGATTTGCTTTATTCACTAAAATGAATGGAATAATATATGATACTGGACATGAGAATAATGAGATCCACCTAACTAGATCTGATGCATTCCCTGAAGTGAATGCAATAATATATTATATTGGGCATGAATAGTGATAAAAATATACTTGTCATCGAGAATATCAATAAAATCACAATTGAAGTAATGATCTTAACAATTATGGTGGCCACACAATTAAGAATAAATTTTACCACCATAAGGGTTACAAATAAGGTGGCATATAAGATGTTGGTTATGTGCTTGTTGTACACCAAAATATTGAAAGGCAAATTTGGCTTTGATAGTAAAAGAATATTTAAAGGCTCTAGAAGAGCAAGTATTGCCACTTAAAGAAATGAATTTTATGCATAATGCATTATTCCAAATATATTCATTAAAATCTGTATAGATAATCAGTTAAATAAATATGGTTGTGGACCAAAAGTTTGCAAATCCAAGTACTTTATTAATTGGCATGATCGATTGAACCATCCTGATCAATAATGATGCAAAAAAGAAAATTTTATCCTTATATGGATATTTATTAAAGAATCGGAAGTTTCTTCAAATCTGTTGAATTTTTCATGCTTAGTTTATTCTTAAAGCAAATTAATTATTGAGCACTCACCAAGAGTTCAAATTGAACTGCTTGCATTTTCTGAAATATATAAAGTGAAAATATTGATTAATTCATCTATCACGTGGATTATTTGGATATTGTCCAAAAGATAGTTACATGATTATTAATTTGCAACCTAGAGTTTGCAAATATTATTAACTTGCAACCTGAAGTTTGTATTATTATTTGTGAAAATAATTTGATTAAGAATACAATTTTTAGATTTTGCTATTAAGTTAATTTATCTTGAGAATGATGGTGAATTTACAAATTAGGCCTTTAATGATTGTAGCATGTGTTGATTGAAATAATTATAAGGCAACCAGTTGTTGCTTTTATTTATGCTCAAAATGCTTAGTAGAAACATTTGTTAAATAATTGCAACTAATTACAAGTTTTATTATGAAAATGAAGCTCCCTATTTTTTAGAGGGACATGCTATTAAATTTAATAGCACTTATTCGCATCAAGTCAATAAGTTATTATAAGTTATCCCCTTTATAATTGATTTTTGGATCAAGAACCAAATATTATCCATCCAGAAATTTTAAAATGTGCGACGTATGTTCTAATTGCTCCACCACAACGCACTAAGATGAGTCCTCAAACGAGGTTGGAAAATATGTTGGGTATGAATTTACATCTATCTATCTAGAATTTTCAAAAATAAGAAAGTTATTTATGGCCAAATTTGCTAATTGTTATGGAGCCCTACATTTATTGTAAAAGAATCATCTTTGTTATATCTTGATCTTCATACAAGGTAGTGTGAATTATAATTTGATATTTGATTTGTTTAGCAATTTATGAAAACTTAGAAATGCATCTAATGAATTAATGAATGCCTATTTATATAGCTCACTTGATGTAGATATCTATGTGAAAATCCCTGAAGGATTTTGATTGTTTGAAGTAAAAATTAAATTCTCGAGAAATTTATTCAATTAAATGTTATAGAGTTCTATATAAATTACAAATAATGATATCCATGAAATATTGAAAAATGCCTGAAGCAAGCAAATCGAAACCTTGAGAAATATATTCAATATTTCTATATAGATTAAAGAAATCTCAATACATATTATATAATTGCCTTGATGATGTTTATAGCTAAGAAAATATTATATTATTTTATGATTATATTATTTTTATAATATTTTATTACTGAAAGCATACTTTTGATATTTACTATATACACTATCATGACAAACCTCAGGGACGTTATATATATATGTATAAATGTCGAGGACTACTTAAATAATTATGTAAAACCTCAAGGACGAAATAATAATTTTCCCTATTAATAATAATAAGGTTATAGACGTCAAAAATATCATGTGAAAATCAATTTCCACCGTAGTGCTTTTACAAAATTGGACATCAATGGATGCTAATCAACCATATTTGGCAATGGCGTTTAATGTTATCACCTATTTGCGGTCACCTTTCCTCTACAATAACGGCGGACGGTAAATCAACCCACACGCATATCTGATCTATTGCACCATTATACTTGGACTAGATTCAAACAAATTACCAAAAACCAATACAACAAAAAATGTCATCAAAACTCAAATCATCGCCTCGCCTTCCATTGAAGACGAGACTTATCCTCGCCACATTCTCCTTGGCCACCAGCACCGCTCGCCGATCAAACTACACCATAAACCGCAATTTTATTAAGTTATTTGACCCTAAAGCTCCTTCTTCTGCAAAACCCATTAATGATGTCTCCTCTTTTGATATAACCATAGATCCTAATCACAATCTCTGGTTCCGTCTCTACGTCCCCGCCACCAATTCCTCTAGAAGTACTATATACAGCTTGCCGGTAGTCGTTTACTTCCACGGCGGTGGGTTTTGTTTCTTGGCAGCAGATTCAAAGCAATTCGATCAATTTTGCAGACGACTTGCTAAAGAAATTCCAGCAGTAGTGATTTCCGTTAACTATCGTTTGGCACCAGAGTACAAGTGTCCCAGCCAATACGACGACGGGTTTGACGCATTGAAATTTATTGATTGTATGAATTTTGAAAATTTCTCAACGAAAGTTGATCTCGAATGGTGTTTTATCGCCGGAGATAGCGCCGGCGGGAACGTGGCTCACCACGTGACAGTTAAAGCCGGTGAATATGAGTTTTCTAATTTGGATGTTATTGGGCTCATAGCAATACAACCATTTTTTGGAGGGGAGGAAAGAACGGAATCGGAAATGCGGTTAACCGGAAGTCCGGGTTTATCATTGGATCGTGCGGATTGGTATTGGAAGGCGTTCTTGCCGGAAGAAGCTGACCGGAACCATCCAGCGGTAAATGTTTTTGGACCGAATGGGGCGGATATTTCGGAACTGCATTTCCCGGCGACGCTGGTTTGTGTCGGAGGGTTTGATATATTACAAGATTGGCAAATGAAATATTACGAATGGTTGAAGAAATGTGGGAAAGAAGTGTATTTGGTTGAATATCCAAATGTCATCCATGGATTTTACTGTATGTCAGAATTACCTGAATCTTCTTTGTTGATTAGTGAAATCAGGACGTTTATTAGAAAGCAAACGGCTAGTTCCTAGTCCTTTTTTTTTTTTTTTCCTTTTTTTCTTTTTGTTATTTGTAAAATAGAAATTATTGGTGAGATTTGACTATTAATATAAATTTCTGAATAATATAATTTAAATAAGGGACTTATATTAAAAAATTCTACAACTGCGGAGTCACTAACTGATTGATATACATAGCCTTTTATACATACAGTTACATAGTGAAATAATTATGGAACTAAGGAAAATTCCTTTAGTGCCCTGCGTCGAAGAAACGTATCCTAAATCGAATTAGAGAGAAACTTACTTCCTGAAAAATTAGACAAGATATGTGAGTTTCTATAGGAGTAACTATTATTACACAACACAACCACATTCACACAATTGTGTAACTATAATATAAATCTAGTCGTCTGACTAGTTTATTGCTCACTGCGCCAGTCCACAAAAATTGGCATGTCACAGTATCACAAACAATATCACCTTCAAATCATCAATCACGTGGATTGGTCCTATGGTGTACCGGAAACCCGTGGTGGGGCGGTGCAGTCTCCGTGGTTCGCCACATGGCCCATCCTCTCATAACGTGTGCAAGGGAGCCGATCCCCATTACTGGCCGACCCGGTCCTAATCCTCACCTTGACCAGCCCCTCTTCCCAAAATTGTTTTTCCATTCTCTCTTTTCTTTCCATACCAAGGAGGCAAGCCGGTCGTCTTCAATCAAATCTAGATCCATCAGGCGCTCCACAACAGGAAGGCCACCCTGCGGGCTGCGATTCAAACCTAGATATCAGGTGCGCCAATATAAGAAGCCAACTGTGGTTTTCCCATATCATACAAATCACAACAGTAGGTAACACGAGGCGCCGATCTCCCATTTAACCTCCATGCTTTTTCGACCGTCCTCACAAACCCATGGTGACCCACTTCATCCCAATTCCACACAATCAAAGCACGGCAATATCACAACACAATTAATCAAACATTGCAGTCAAATGCAAACATATTGATCGATTAGACATTATAATGCAATGCGTGATTAAACATCCAAAATCAATGCGGATAGATAAATAAATAATAGTATTGACAATAAACAACAATAATAATAAAATAAATAACGATAATAACAATAAGGATGAAAATAAATAAGTAAATATGTAAATAATGAAATCTATAATAAAGATAATAAATAATCAGAGCACAGATTTATTATGTACCAAAATTATAGAACGTACTTCTAAGTAAACTTATTAATTGATGTGATTTAAATTAAAATTTAGTCTTAGTTTCTGTCAAAATTTCGGCAGCACCTCCCCTAAAATCGACTATCTACCTGCTTACATATCACAATATCATTATCTCTTTCTCATTCAATGCACACAGAGCCTCATCCGTCGGGCAATCAATCAAATTTAAAATCCCATCCTCTTTCATACAACAATATCAAACACTCAACTAAAAATTTACAAACTAATTCTAATAATATCCATATAAGATCATTTATTAATTACATTATTAGCTTTACTGTAACTATTTGTTAAACATGCTAAACATTTTTTGGGTTTACAAACTAATTCTAATAATATCCATATGAGATCATTTATTAAGTCATTAATTAATTAAATTATTAGCTTTACGGTAACTAATTTGTTAAACAGCTAAAACATATTTTAACCATAACTAATTATAACTACTACCTATAAAAATTCAATTTTTTTATATCAATATCGAAAATGGCTAGGCCTCCCAAATCTTAATTTATCGAATTTCGATTCTAGTCGTTAACCAACTAAAATTCGCCTTATTTCTCTTATGCACAATCGGCTAGTTTTAATCTAATGGTTATCTAATTGACTAATTAACTAATTCTAATTTATTCTTTCTCCTCAAATCACCTAATCATAATATTAATCATGTAATTTATTTGACAATGTTCTAAACTAATTTACAATTACATTATTCTAAAGTCCTAAACCAGTTAACAAATTATGTTCGCTATCCAAATACGCACACTAATCAATCTAATTTATTTACAAAAGACCATAAATGTTCATATATTTTTAAGTTAATCCAATAAGTTAATGTCTTGTTATTCAATTTAGTCTAGTTAATAACTCAATTAAATTCATTAATCAATTAATGCTTTATATATAAAAATTGAGAATTAAGTCTTAGAACGTACCCATTGGGAATCGGGCGACGATTCCATGATTAGCGGGAAGAGAAGAGGATTCTGTCTCTCGGGGCCTCGCCGGAGCGCCGCCGGCCGGTCACCTGACCGCCGCCGCCGACCGCCGTGCACGGTGACCGCGTGACGGTGGCCGGTATATATCAATCACCACAAAATTGACAAACAATACATCATTTTATTCGTTTCGATGAGAGGATCACTAATATGTGTTCAAATCAAGGTGGGTGTGAACCAGTTGGCCGGAAATTAATCGGAAAGGTTCGGTGATACCCATTTTGGGTTTTCCGATTCCGGCTATTACAGTCGACGAGGAGGCCATCAAATTAAAGAGGAAGAAGAGAGGAGTCATTTGGTACTCACCTTGCGCCCTTGGCTTGCCTGAAACGGCGTGAATCGCCGGAAAAAGTTGTCCCAAACTTCAAGCTCTTCCCCTTCAAAATAGACACAATTTCAGTTCAAATCTAAGCTATAATCTTCTTCCTCGCGTTGAGTAGATGTTTTTAGAGTAGAGTATTCATTTGCCGAATTTGGTGGCCGGAGGAAGGAGATCGAAGAAGAGGGACGAGGAGGAGGAGGAGGTGGTCACGCTACTGGCTACTTAAGAAGGAGAATGGAAGAAAAAAGAAATAAGAAAAAGAAAGAAAAGAAAAGAAAGTGAAATGGGCCGGTCTCGGTTTCGATTCGGAACTCGGTTTCGGTCCGATTTCCAGTGATTTTGGTCTTCATTTCGTTTTGGTTTCACATGTTAATTGATTTTCTTAGCGTTCCGGTTTTAATTTACTTCTAATTATTTAGTTGGATCAATCAAAAAACATCTCTTCATTACTTTTCTAATAGTACAAAAATAATGATAATAATAAATTAAATTTAGGCTATTAGTTTATATCGTAGATCCTATTATTCATAAAATTTCCGGACAGTCTGTATGGGTCTTGGGCCCAATCAAACAGGTCAAGTACTTGCTCGGTCTTAACAACCCATACTATCCAAAAATTCGAGTTTTTGATTTAATAAAAATTCCAAAGTTTTGAAAATAAAATTTCGGGGTATTTCAATGTAGCACTCTATTAGGTTTCCACTTATGTAACTATCTGTATATATGGCTTTTCATCAATAATAATTACATTATTGTATTCTCCATATTCTCTCTATTCTTTCTTTACTTCTTCCTATTTTTCTATCATTATAGAACAATATGTTATATTTTTTTTAATATTTTTTCCTTATCCTTATCTTTCTTCTAATCAAAATGTTTAAAATTGTAATTAAATATTATAAATATTTTTTGAAGATAAAATTTTTTAATTAACTATGACTAAAGTTATTTTAAAATATTTTAAATTTCATTAAGGACTGTCGGAAATTCTATTATTCACTTTCTATTCTCATATTTATATATCGTATATATTATTATAAGTTAAGTATGGTTATAATTCTTCTCTTATATTATCTAGATATTTATAATGTTAAAACATGATTTTATATGTAACAACTTTGTAACAACTTTAAATTAAAATTTATCTCTACTTAAATAATATTCATATTAAAGTGAATAATATTATAATTAAATTAATTTTAATATGATAGGACAACATTAAAAATTAAGTATATTTCATAAAATAATTATAGATGATAAAATGAAAGATTATTATTAATTATAAGATTAAACTTCAATTGTTTTTGAAAATGATAAAATTAGACTTCAATTAGCACGTACGATTTCTTTTTTAGCATTCCAGTCATTTTTACGCAATCAAAGGAGGAATAACATAATAAATAAACATACATACATTTAAATTAAGTAACTTTAATACATTATTATTGAAACAACCCGAATTTATATTTTCAAAGATTTTCCAATTAAATCTAATGTACCGACAGCCTAGAAATTAATATTAATATTTTAGTGTGAATACTGGTTGTGAATACTGTGAGAAATCAAAGCCGAAAACGATTGAAAAAGCCGAAAAACACATGTTATAAAATCGAGATTTAGGCCGAACCGAACCGGTTCGACCCAAACCAATCTAAAAGCTCTTCTCCCTCTATATCCAGACACGCTCATCTCTCCTCACTCACTCCCTACGCCTCCGTAGCCGCACCAGCAACACCACAGCGCCCCCACTCCTCCTCTCCTCCTCTTTCTTCTTCTTCTTCTTCTTTCCTTCTTTCTCCTTCTTCTTCTTCCTTTTCCCTTCCCTCTTTCCCCTTCTTCCTCATGCGGCCTGTGTCCCTGGCGAGACAGCCAGCAGCTCACGCCTCCCACGTCGCGCGCCACTGCCAGCAGCTCCGCCCTCTGCCAGATCGCTCAGCGCACGGCAGCAGCACAGCCTTCACTTGGTCGCGCCACCACCGTGCCTGCTGCTCCGCTTCTCTCCACGCCGCCAGCCCCATTTCCGGTTAATCGCATTCCGACAACACTATAAATTTGGGTAAAATTTTAAGATTTGTGAATGAAATTAGCTGATTTATTTAGTTAAGTTAGTTTTAGTGAATAAAAGTAATGGTTTGTAGTTAATTCAGTTAGTCAAGTTAGTGTTAGTGTTAGTTAGTGTTAGTGTTAGTAATTTAGTGTTAGTAATTAAATTAGTTAAGTTAGTTGTAGTTATTGTTTTATAGCTCAGTTTTAAATTAATTAAGCTAGTGTAGTAAATATTAGTCAATTAAATTAATTTTATTATTTATTTGAAGTTAATTAATTTAGTAATATTAGATAATGAAATTAATGTTATTATCATTTGTAATTAATTAATCTAGCTAAGTTAATGTTAGTTAATTAAAGTAATCTTATTATTTGTAGTTAATTAATGTAGTTAATTTAAATTGGTAAATGTGAGTAGTTAATAGCTTTATAATTTTATTGTTGATTTAGTTAAGGTAGTTTAGATATAATGTATTGTAATGTATAATTTTAATTGTGTGGTGATGTTGAAGATTGATGGAGGATGGGAAATTTGATTGATTGACTGCCCGACGGATGGGCTGTGGTTTGGAAAATATTAGATATATTGTTGATATTTTAACAAGTGGATAGTCCAATTTTTAGGGGAGATGCTGCCGAAATTTCGGTAGAATATTATAAAAAAAATTTCGGGTAGAAAAAAAATAAAAATTAAGAAAAAAAAGAAAAAAAATAAATAATATATAAATTTAAATTTCGTAGGAAAATAAAATTACAAGTGAAGGAAGTAAATTATTATAGAAACAGAAATTATATTACCATATTTAAATTACGTAAGAAGTTAGAATATAAAATAAAATTTTTAGAGTGGTGAATAAAATATTTTGTCCTGATAGCATTATTCTTTTTGTGTCGTTCTTGTGTATTTCTTAGATCGCCCGGGTCCCCTCCTAGTGCCCTCCTCCAAGACAAAATCAAAGCTAGAACGCTTGCTCTCCATCACTGAGTAATAATGAATAATGCACATCAACCACTGCATCTGCAAAAACTTATTAATAAACATTACATTTTTTTCCTTTTTTTTCATAATTTCCAACCTACTTATGAGTATTTATCATATATATATTATGTTTTCGATCATTATAATTATACTTATATAATTGTGCATTTGGAATGAATCGTTTGATTATCTGTGCTGGTGACTTATACTGTTGATTTGTTTGTGTGGAAATTGGGATGAAGTTCGGGTCACCACGGGTTTGTGAGAATGGTATATGTGATATGGATCCTGAAAATCGATATGAATTTAGCTGGGTATGGAGATCGGCGCTCCCGTGTGCACCACTGCTTTGATCTGTGGTGATATGGAAAAACCACAGGTTGGTCTCTTTATTGGGCGCACCTGATAAATCTAGATCTGACCGCAGCCCGTAGGGGTGGCCTCCTATTGTGAGCGCCTGAATCGATGCTAGGAGACGACCGGGTTACCTCCTGTTGGTATGGAAAAGAATAGAGAGAATGGAAAAACAATGAGAGGGCTGGTCAAGTGAGGATTAGACCGGTCTGCCAGTATGGGGGATCGGCTCCCTGGTGCACATGTGAGAGGATGGGCCATGTGGGAGGACGGCTCATCGGGGGTTCGGTGACTGCACTGACTAATTTCCACGTGTTGTGATTATATAAAGATGATATTGTTTGTGGGTGCTGATGTTATGTCATATGCCTGACCGTTGTGTGTCCATTCAGTATATTAGGGCGCATTTCGTGTGACTGTATGTGCTGTATGTGGGTGTGTATTAATTTATTATTATTCACTGAGTGGAAAACTCACCCCCCTTCCCCCCTTCTCTCCAAACTTCTCAGGTATTAGGAAGTTGCCGATCCAACGGAAGCTCTACAATCTTCTCCGTAGAGTTATAAATGTAAACTTTATATTTCTGTTATTTAAATTTGGATGTAGTAATTATTCTATTATTTGATTATTATTGAACTCCGCAGTTATAGGATTGTGTATTTTAATTAGGCTTGCCGTATGCGTTCTTTTGGAATGACATGTTATATATTAGACGTAGGCATTTTAGTATACCCATATTCTGAATATGACTTATCATGATTAGGCCCAAATTAAACTTCAATTGAGATATTTAAATTTTGGGCCAGATTGTATAATAATTATATTTAAACCCTACTGGTATGGGCTTACTGTTATTATTCATTGGTGTGACTGGTGTTAGTAGAGTAGTTTAGGCTTACGACGGGCCTCCGGGGGCCTTAAGCTTACCTGGGCCCTAGTGCCGGTCCGGCCCATAGTATCGGGTCGTGACAAAGGTGGTATCAGAGCATAAGTCCATGATTTTAAGAATGACTGCGGAGTTATTTCCGTCACGTCTTGATATGGTATCATTTGCCTCTTACATTTCAGCGAGACTACCGTTAGAGTCATATCTTAAGCTAGGCTAGTAATATAATTGCTGTTAGTAGGATTGGTCTTGTTATGTTCTAATGGATTTTGTTTTACACTTTTCATTTCAGTATGGTGAATACTAGGAGAAGAACGTCCGGAAATACGGAGCGAGAAGCTCCAGACGAAGCCTCTTCCGGGCATCCAGTTAACCCGAGACACCGAAGGGGTAGACGCACTCGCAATGAAAATAATCAGGAGGAAGGTAATCAGGAGGAAGGTATCCAGGAAATTCATAACGAGGAAAATCTGACTGAAAATCCTGCAGAAATGAGCACACTTATGTCTGGACTTCAGCGAGCTATAGCGGCTATGAACGACATGTTGATACAGCAACAGCAGTTCTTTCAAACTCAACAGCAACAGCAACAACAGATGCATCCACCTATGCCTGACCCAGCAACACAACCATTTCAGCCGGCTCCACCACCTACTATTCCGAGAGATGCTAATGATAAACTTTATGACAGGTTCATACGATACAAACCACCTAAGTTTACAGGCATTGAAGATGCTCATTCCTTTTTAGCCAGAATCAGAGAGTTCTGCACTGAGTTGGGTTGTGATGACGAGAGAGCCATCATATTTGCCGGCCGCCGAATGGAGGGTATGGCTGAAATGTGGTTCAGAAATTATGTTTTGCCTATGGTTAAAGGGATGTATTGGCAGCAATTTTCTTCTCTCTTTATTGACCGCTTCATACCAGAAGGAACTAGGAGGGCAAAAATGAGGGAATTTGAGTCTCTAGTTCAAGGAAATTTGTCTGTAGATGAGTATGCTACCAGATTCATAGAATTGAGCAGGTATGCTCCGGGGTCTGTACCTGATGAGGCCACCAAGGTATACAGATTTATCAGAGGGTTGAATGCTGTGTACGCGACTCTATTCCAGCTATACAGATTTATAGGGGACAAGATTTTAATGCTGTGGTAGATCTAGCCAGACAAATGGAGACTAAATACATTTCTGATGGAGTCATCTCAGGCAGAAAGGGTAATAGAACTGCAGCTCCGCTTGAGACTCTAGGCGTACCAGGGATGAGTGGATCCTTCGTTATGGGTGCTCAGTATTCGAGTTCTCACCTCCAAGGCAGAGGAAATTTTGGTAGAAGAAAAGATAAAAGGAGACAGTGGCCAAGAAAGAGTACTCATTCAGGTGGTTCCAGTAGTGGTCATAGTTCAGGTAGCAGCAGACCGATTGTGACTGTTTGTCGTAGGTGTGGCAAGGCTCACAAAGGAGACTGCGATCTTGATCCTAATGCCTGCTTTAGGTGCCATCAGATGGGACACTATGCTAGAGACTGCCCATTTCCTCCGTCGCGATATGTGCCACCCCAGTCTTCCATGGGTAGTGTGTCCAGACCTCCTTTCTCTACACCCTCAGCTTCTGGTACTAGACTTCTTGGCCAGCAGGGCCGTGGTTCTATTGGTAGGGGCAGAGGCCAGAGTTCAGGACAGAATTTGCATGCTGCTGGAGCACAGCCCAGCCCTGACTTTTCCTTTGACTCCGCGGAGATGCTCAGGCCATCTAATGCCGTGGTGGCAGGTACTTTCCATATTTGTTCTTTGGAAGCACGAGTGTTTATTTGACCCTGGTGCCACCCATTCATCTTGGCATCTCCCTAGGTTGCTATGAAAGTAGACAGAGTGCCACAATCAGTTAGTAACGTTCCTTTGCTGATATTCGACGCCTTTTAAGTGAAACTATTTATAACTAATTCAGTCATTTAAACCTGTCCTATTATCTTGAACAGGCCGTCAGACCATTACCCTGCAGATTTAATTATCTTAGATGTGTATAGATTTTAGATGTGATAGATTTTGATGTGATCTTGGGAATGGACTGGTTAGCAAAGTATGATGCGGAGGTCCATTGTAAAAGGAAAGAAATTATTTTTAATCTACCGGATGGCAAGAAACTTGTTTATAGGGTGGACAAGAATATAGCTCCTTATAATTTGATTTCCGCAATCAGCGCTAGGAAACTGTTGAGAAAAGGCTGTCAAGGGTACTTAGCGTTGGTTAAGGACACCACCACGGAAACTCGTAACGTAGAAAGTATGCCGATCGTGAATGAGTTCGTCGATGTGTTTCCAGAAGAATTACCGGGACTTCCTCCAGACAGGGAAATTGAATTCTGTATTGATCTGATTCCTGGCACAGAACCTATTTCCATGCCACCGTATCGAATGGCACCAGCGAAATTAAAATAGTTGAAAGAACAGTTGCAGGAACTGTTGGATAAGGGCTTCATCAGACCAAGCACTTCGCCTTGGGGTGCTCCAGTCCTGTTTGTGAAGAAAAAGGATGGTTCGCTGAAAAAGGATGGTTCGCTTCGCCTATGCATTGATTATAGGCAATTGAATAAGGTGACTGTGAAGAACAAATACCCGCTTCCTAGAATTGATGACCTGTTCGATCAATTGCAAGGAGCTACATGTTTCTCTAAGATTGACCTTAGATCTGGTTACCATCAGCTAAAAATCAGAGAACAAGACATTCCTAAAATGGCTTTCAGAACCAGATATGGTCATTATGAATTCCTTGTCATGTCCCTCGGACTCACAAATGCCCCAGCAGCTTTCATGGATCTGATGAACCGTGTCTTCAAGCCATACTTGGACTGGTTTGTGATTGTGTTCATAGATGACATTCTAGTTTATTCTAGAACTGAAACAGATCATATACACCATCTGAGAATTGTGCTACAAACTCTGAGGGAGCATCGGTGTATGCTAAATTTCAAATTGTGAATTTTTGGCTGGGAAAGTGTAATTTCTTGGGTCACGTGGTATCCCTAAGCGATGGAATCATGGTTTGATCCCAAGAAGATTGAGGCAATCATGGATTGGCTGGCCGGAGGCCTGAGTAACAGTCACTGAAATTCGCAGCTTTCTGGGTTTGGCTGGCTCCTTATCGTCGCGTTTTGTGCAAGACTTTTCTCGAATAGCAGCACCATTAACCAGATTGACCCAGAAGAATGCTAAGTTTGTATGGTCCGATTCTTGTGAAGCAAGTTTTCAGAAGTTGAAAGAGTGTTTAACCACAGCTCCGGTATTAGCCTTGCCATCGGGTGATGAAGGATACGTAGTGTTTTGTGATGCATCCAGAGTAGGATTGGGATGTGTTTTAATGCAGCATGGTCGAGTCATTGTGTATGCTTCCAGACAGTTGAAGAAGCATGAACAGAATTATCCCACTCACGATTCGGAAATGGCAGCAATCATTTTCGCACTAAAAATATGGAGGCATTACTTGTAAAAATATGGAGGCATTACTTGTATGGTGTATCCTGTGAAATATACACTGATCATAAAAGTGTAAAGTATATTTTTGAGTAGAGAGATCTAAATTTGAGACAGAGGCGCGGGATGGAGTTCCTTAAAGATTATGATTGTACCATTCAGTACCATGCAGGGAGGGCTAACGTAGTGGCAGATGCCCTAAGTCGAAAATCCTTGGGAAGCTTAGCTCACCTCTCGGTTGAAAGGAGACCGTTAATTCGAGAATTGGATGGCATGCTTGATGAAGGCCTTAATTTGGAAATTTCTGCTTCAAACTGTTTGTTAGCTCATTTCAGAATAAGACCAATGTTGTTTGATAGAATTAAAGCCGCTCAAGACAGAGATCCGCAAACGCAAAGAATTGTGCAAGAAGTAATTACTGGTGGGTCAGGAGACTTTTTGTTAGATAATGATGGCGTACTCAGGAAGGGTACTCGTGTTTGT
The DNA here is from genome assembly GCF_014843425.1 of Jatropha curcas. Next base: position 257,090 of record NW_023590613.1, on the reverse strand, counting down.
GTACCTGATGTTGTGTACCTGATGTTGATAATCTCAGAAGGGAAATCTTAGATGAAGCCCACTATGCTGCTTATAATGTGCATCCGGGTACCACTAAAATGTATCGGGATTTGAAGGAGAATTATTGGTGGACTGGAATGAAGAAGGACGTAGCAGAATTCGTGTCCAAATGCCTCGCTTGTCAGCAAGTAAAAGCAGAGCATCAAAGACCTTCTGGATTAATACAACAATTACCGATACCAGAATGGAAATGGGAGAGGATCACTATGGACTTTGTGGTTGGACTACCGAAAACGCCAGGAGGCTATGATTCAATTTGGGTGATAGTGGATCGACTTACCAAGACAGCTCATTTCTTACCAGTGAGATCCTCTTATAATGCTGACAGGTTGTGCTGACAGGTTGGCAAGGTTGTACGTTAAAGAGATAGTGCGCCTTCATGGAGTCCCGGTATCTATCATCTCGGATAGGGGAACGCAGTTCACTTCAAGATTTTGGCAGTCATTGCAGAAAGCTTTGGGAACCCGGCTCGATTTTAGTACGGCTTTCCATCCGCAGACTGATGGGCAATCTGAGAGGACTATTCAAACACTGGAAGATATTCTTCGGATGTGCATATTAGAATTTGGAGGATTTTGGGACACGCACTTACCATTGATCGAGTTTGCTTATAATAACAGTTATCAAGCAAGTATCGGCATGGCGCCTTATAAAGCTCTGTATGGCAGAAAATGCAGGTCTCCTATTTGTTGGGGGGAAATAGGAGACAGACAACTGGTAGGACCTGAGTTGATTCAAATCACATCTGAAAAGGTTCCTATTATTCGAGACAGGATTAAGACAGCATTTGATCGACAGAGGAGCTACTCCGACCCTAAGCACAGAGAGGTGACATTTCAAGTAGGAGATTTGGTCTTTCTAGATTTTGGAGATTTGGTCTTTCTAAAGGTATCTCCCATGAAAGGTGTTCTCCGTTTTGGTAAGAAAGGAAAACTAGCTCCGAGGTACATTGGACCGTATCCTGTAGTTGCAAGAATTGGAGAAGTGGCTTATCAGTTGGACATGCCTAACGAGTTTTCTCATGTACACCCGGTATTCCATGTGTCCATGCTACGAAAGTATGTTCCTGATCCATCTCATGTGTTAGAGCCGCAGGAGATTCAAGTGGGTGAAGATTTGACATATGAAGAAATACCGGACATATGAAGAAATACCGATTAGCATTCTCGATTTCCAGATTCGTAAACTTCGGTCTAAGGAGATTCCTATGGTTAAAGTTTTATGGAGAAATCATTCGATAGAGGAATGCACATGGGAAGTGGCAGCTGAAATGCAAAGAAATTATCCCCATCTTTTTCCTTCCATGTAAAAAGTTTTGTACTACTAGTGATCGACTGTAAATGGTTTCTCTTTTGTTGAGTACGATACTTCTTTGTTCAAAGATTTTCCAACTAAATCTAATGTACCGACAGCCTAGAAATTAATATTAATATTTTAGTGTGAATACTGTGAGAAACCGAACCAAAAACCGATTGAAAAAGCCGAAAACCAAAACACAGTTATAAAAATCGAAATTAGGCCGAACCGAACCGGTTGACCCAAAAAACATCTAGAAAGCTCTTCTCCCTCTATATCCAGCACAATTTGACGCCTCATCTCTCCTCATCCTGCCCTACGCCTCCGACCACCCAGCAACACCACAAGCGCCACCACCCTGCCTCCCTCATCCTCTTCTTCTTCTTCTTCTTCTTCTTCTTCTTTTCTCCTTCTTCTCTTCCTTCCACCTCTAGCCCACCACCGCACCACCACCACCTCCTCCTTTCTTCCTTTTCTTCTTTCTTTCTTTCTTTTCTTTTCTTTTCTTTTCTTTTTTTCTTCCCTGCGTCTATCTCTGTGTGACTGGCGAGAGACAGCAGATCCACTGGCCAGATCGCGCAGCGCACGGCAGCAGCACAACCTTCACTTGGTCGCGCCACCACCGTGCCTACTGCTCCGCTTCTCTCCACGCCGCCAGCCCCATTTCCGGTTAGTCGCATTCCGGCAACACTATAAAATTGGGTAAAATTTTAAGATTTGTGAATGAAATTAGCTAATTTATTTAGTTAAGTTAGTTTTAGTGAATAAAAGTAATGGTTTGTAGTTAATTCAGTTAGTCAAGTTAGTGTTAGTGTTAGTAATTAGTGTTAGTAATTAATTAGTTAAGTTAGTTGTAGTTAATTGTTTGTAGCTAGTTTAATTAATTAAGCTAGTGTTAGTAATATTAGTCAATTAAATTAATTTTATTATTTGAAATTTGAAGTTAATTAATTTAGTAATATTAGATAATGAAATTAATGTTATTATCATTTGTAATTAATTAATCTAGCTAAGTTAATGTTAGTTAATTAAAGTAATCTTATTATTTGTAGTTAATTAATGTAGTTAATTTAAATTGGTAAATGTGAGTAGTTAATAGCTTTATAATTTTATTGTTGATTTAGTTAAGGTAGTTTAGATATAATGTATTGTAATGTATAATTTTAATTGTGTGGTGATGTTGAAGATTGATGGAGGATGGGAAATTTGATTGATTGACTGCCCGACGGATGGGCTGTGGTTTGGAAAATATTAGATATATTGTTGATATTTTAACAAGTGGATAGTCCAATTTTTAGGGGAGATGCTGCCGAAATTTCGGTAGAATATAATTTTCGGTAGAAAAATATAAAAAAATTTCGGTAGAAAAAAAAGAAAAAAAAAAAAAGAAAAAAAATAAATAATAAATAATAAATATTATTATTATTATTATTATCATTATAGAATATTACTTACCAAATAATTAGAATCTTATGTAAAAGTTATAAATTAGAATAACAAAATAAATAAAGGAACGATACATATAAATATATATAATTAAGTTCGACGAAGTAAGATAAATAGCTATAAAGCCTCAAAATTAATAAATGAATGCAAAGTACATTTATGGAATTAGCATTCTTACACATAATTTTCTTTCTAGATGCTTATAAAAATACCAGGATGGTAATACAAAAGCTAGAAGGATGCAGTAGTAGAGATAGTCATTTAAAGGACAATAAAGAATTGTGAGTAGTGTTAGATAATTCGCATCATCCGCCTGCATTCATGCATTCACGGCTAAATGTTAATATGCATTCTTTTGGTTGAATTGCCATATTGTGCTGCACTATTTGTTGATATTAAAAAAATTGTTTGATTACTTGTGATATTGATGTGCCTTATTTGTGTGGAATTGGGATGAAGTGGGTCACCATGGGTTTGTGAGACTGTTCTATGTGATATGGATCCTGAAAATGATGAAATTATGATATGATATGGAATTGATCGGTGGCCCCCCGTGTGCACCACTGCTCTGTGTGATATGAAAAACCACAGGTTGGTCTCTTTATTGGGCGCACCTGATAATCTAGATCTGATCGCAGCCCGCAGGGTGGCCTCCTGTTATGAGCACCTGATGATCTAGATTTGATGGAGACGACTGGGTTACCTCCTGTGGGTATGCAAAAGAATAGAGAGAATGGAAAAACAATGACAGGGCTGGTCAAGTGAGGATTAGACCGGTCGGCTAGTATCGAGGATCGGCTCCCTGGTGCACATGTGAGAGGATGAGCCATGTGGGAGGACGGCTCATCGGGGGTTCGGTGACTCCACTGACTAATTTCCACGTGACTAATTTCCAACGTGTTGTTGATTATAATGAAGATTGAATATTAATTTGTGGATGTGATGTTATGTCATATGCCTGACCGTTGGTGTGTCATTCCAGTATAATTAGGCGCATTTGCGTGTGACTGTAGTGTGGTGTGTATTATTTATTATTTATTCCACTGAGTTTGGAAAAACTCACCCCCCTTCTTCCAAACTTCCTCAGGTAATTAAGGAAGTTGCCGATCCAACGGAAGCTCTGCAATCTTCTTCCGCAGAAGTTATAAATTGTAACTTTATATTTCTGTTATTTAAATTTGGATGTAGTAATTATTCTATTATCTGATTGTTAATTGAACTTCGGCAGTTATAGGATTGTGTAAATTTTAATTAAGGCATGCCGTATGCGTTCTTCTTTGGAATTGACAATGTTATATATTAGACGTAGGCATATTAGTTATAACCCCATATTTGAATATGGGCTTATCGTAATAAGGCCCAAATTAAACTTTCAATTGGAGATATTTAAAATTTTGGGCCGGATTGTATATAATTAATAATTTAAACCCTACTGGTAATGGGCTTACTGTTGCTTACTGTTATTATTCATTGGTGTGACTGGTGTTAGTAGAGTAGTTTAGGCTTACTACGGGCCTCGGGGGCCTTAAGCTTACCTGGGCCCTAGTGCCTGTCCGGCCCATAGTATCGGGTCGTGACAATTATTGGTTTGCAATTTAAGTTATATAAATTAAGCATAAATTTCTTGGATAATTTTTTTTGAAAACAAAATTTCTTGGATAATTTAAAATAAATAAATTAAAATAGAATATATTAAATGAACTAATAAACATTTATTAAAATTAATTAGATAAAATTTTAAAATATTTCTTAAGTGAACTAAAAAATATTAAAATTTTTTATGTGCATGTGTGCACCGTTCAAAAAGTTAAAAGTATAAAATTTTTTAAAAACTTACTAAAAACTCTGAAATTCAAAAACTTGAAAGTCATACAGTTATCTATTTATTTATAAAGTACTCAAATATTATGTGTTTGTAGTATTTAAAAATTTAAAAGTATAAATTTTTAAAAATTCAATAAATTGAAAGTTATAATTATCTATTTATATATTAATTATATTAATTAATTCAAATATGATATATATATATTATAATATATATATAATATTATATATGATATAATTTTTTATTGCCACAATATATTTTCAAAAATATCTCGAAATTTAATTAAATATTTCAAAAAATTCTAAATTATTTCTCTCGAAAATCCTATTATTTCCTCACTTTACTTTGATTAGTTGAGATTATATTATATATAATTTTTTTATTGGCCACAATATATTTCAAAATATCTCGAAATTTATTAAAATATTTCAAAAAATTCTATTATTTCTCTCGAAAATCCTATTATTTCCTCACTTTACTTTGATTAAGTTGAGATATATAAATATATAGATATCTCAGAATCATATACTATGTGCAATTTTTTTGTTTATAGAAGAAATCATCCAACCAATTTTGCAGGAATTGAATATAATTTAATACAATATGATATAGTGACAATCAATATTTACAGAAAAAGAAAAAAAAATTTAAAGTGTTGCATTTATAAATAAAAAAATTTTAAAAACTTAGCTATAGATAAATATATATAAAAAGAAAAAAATTCAAAATTTTTAAAAGTGATATATACATTCCCTCAATATATATATTATATCGTGTGAAACTATTTTTCTGCAGATGTTTTTTTTTTTTTCTTAATTTTTTACATTTTGAAGTTTATTTTAAAATTAGGATAATAATCTGTTTTGTGAAAATTAATATCCTAATTAATCAATAGTTGAAAATTCAATTAGGATAATATGTTAAAATAATAATATTAAAATAATGTAATAAAAATTTTTTAAATCAATTAATAAAAAAATTATTAAAAAACTCAATTGATTAATAATTTAATATCTTAATTTTTCAATTATTAAAAACTCAAGTTATTTAATAAACTCAAATTATTATCAATTATCCAAAAGGATACTTCAAGATTTTTAAAATTTCACTAAGATTATTATTATAGATAATCCTGTTATTATCCCCTTATAGATAATCATGTTATTATCCCCTTATTGAAGTTATATTTCAACCAAACAACTAAATATTACTTAATTTGAATGAGATAGCTCAGTGGCAAAGAACACTTATAGGATTGATTACTATGACTCAATTTATGGTTCAATCCTCCACAAACCAAATTCACTTAAGTCAAATTTTATTTCTTATTTTCCACCCTATGTTTGAATTTGAAGGAAAATAGAATGGAGAAAAAAAATGACATTATTAACTAATTTTACATTTTTATACTTGCTAAGTATTAAATAATATATTAATTTAAAAATATTAAATAGTATTTTAAATTATATTTTATGATTTCAAAAGATGAAAAAACATCGTTGATTTCTTTTTATAATAATTATCCGATCAACTTTAATACTTATCACATAGTTATTAAAATAACTATTCGTGATTCCACGCGTTTTGCACGCGGATATTTATAAATTATTTGAAAACTTATTTTTATTTTTACTGAATTACGTTGTTATGTCGAAAATATTTTATTTATATTTTTAAATTAAAACTAATGATAAAAATGACTGAAAATATTTTGAGTAAGTAATTTTAAAGTCACAATACCTATATGTACATCTATTAATTGTCAATAAAAATAAAAAAATTTAAAGTTATAATTATCTATACATATTTTTTTAAAAAATATATTTATTAATTATAAATTAATTTAAAATTCAAAAATTTCAAAATTATAATTATTTACACATCTAATAATTATAACTAATTAAAAAAAAAAATTATACCCAATGAAGTGCAACAAAAATAAAGTGAAATTTCAAAAATTTATAGGCATAATGTTTGCTCAATGAGATTCACCACATGAAACATATAAAAATTTTAATTCGCATAGACCAAATACAAAATGCACACACCAAGGACGAAGAAGATTTCTGAAAGAATCATAAATCAGTTGCCTTCAGGAACAATAAACTTTACAATACTGGCAAACCTGTCTTCTTTTTTATTTTTATTTTTTCTTTTTGAGCATTTAGCTCTGTCTAAATTGGGATTTTTTGTCTTTCTGCATCATCACTGTTAGTGAAATAACAATTGCAGTACACAATAATGTATTCAATTCAAACAAACTTAGCTAGACTTTAGATTTCTAGTTGGATTAGAACTTAGCTAGATTTTAGAATTCTAGTTGGATTAGGTGAGCTGATTAGATTAGATTATAGGTTTTGAAAGTCACCCATTACCAATATTATTTATTAAATATTAAATTAAAAAATTAAATTGGCCAATCAAAATACAGAAAAATAAAAAAAACCTCAAATTTTCTAAAAACAGAAAAATACAATGCTTAACTGGGAGAACACCTTAAATTTTCTATTTGTTTTAGCTTTTATATATATATAGATTTGTGGGTATTTTTGCAAATTTACTGTGAATAGTGCATTTTTCCAGCCTTCCTTGGTCGTTTATTTTGGAGAGATTGAACTTTTGTGGGGCCGGAGTGATTTTGGTACAAACTTTCACTCCTAAATTTTTTTACCACTTTCCAAACAGGATTAAAAAACTTTCCTTTTACATATTTTACCTCAACATTTTCTTTCCTCCGTTGTTCCAAATAGAGGATAAACTTTGTGAATGATCTATTATACATTTCAATCTGTAAATTTTGGTAACATTGCATATTAATAGCAATAGTTTTTAGAACTTATATGCAAAATATTGATTCAATGTGTAGTTAGCAATAATTTTTGAAACAATAATTTTCACATTTTTCAATTATTTAATAGGTGTTTAACTGATCTAATTTTTCAAGTTGAAGTATTCGATAAAATAATTATGTAACTTAAAGTGTTTAATAAGTGTAATTTCATAAATTAAAGTGTTTAATAAGTTAAAGTAAAAGTTAAGAGTGCCATAATATTAAAGTAATAAAGTTCATAGATGAATTTATGCATTCAGCCATTGTTAACGTTACCTGCTATTACTGTTACAACCAAACAGGAAATCAATCGTTTTTAAAATATTTTCCTTTAAAAATATTTCTTAAAAGTAAGTTATTTTAACAAACAAATGAAACATAATTTGCCATTTATTTCATTCAACTTAATCTCACTTGTTCAACACTTTATTTTAAATAAATTGAACTTGTCAAATTAAAAGATGGTATTTTACCATAATTGTGGGACTAGTTAAAATTTAAGGTTAAGAATGAAGATGGTCATTCTCAATTGAGTGTGATATGATTGATATTCTCACTTATATGAGAAGTAAGAGATATTGAATTTGACTTCTCTTGGCCACAAGAATAGAAAAAAAAAAAAGTTGAGAGCTCTAACTTTTTTTAATAAAAATTTAATATTATTTTCTCGTCACAAATTTGTAATTACTTAACTAGACATGTATGTTATCATTTCACTATACCACATACAAGATCATAAAAAAATGAAAAAAAATTTTACAAATGTATCTTTAAATTTTTCAGTTTGTTTTCTTAGATCAAAATAACTCATAATTAGTAACAACTCATGAATAATTGATCAATTATGTTCAAAATAAGATACGTCGAAATATCTTGAATTTTCTTTTATGTAGCTAAATTTAGCTATTAACTTATTATGTATGATGGTGGATTATTGTGTTTGTAAGGCTTGATTCTTAATCTCATATTTTATTTTACATATGTGAGAAGGATTTATAGAATAATAGGGTTGACTAGGCACCACTTATCATATATAGGGATGTTCATTTTGGATCCGATCTAAATCCATCGAATAAAACTCGATTATTTTATAAATAAAGTGAGTACGGATACTAATCCGATCAAAGCCAATCCAACGTTAACTATTTTTTTTTTCTCTTCTTTATACAAAAAGTAAGTTTTTTTTAATGACTTTATGTATATTAACTTGATAGAGCTAATTATATCATTGGTGTCTGAACTTTTCAATTTCGTGTCTTAATGGAAAAATTTTTCAATCTGGTAAGGTCAAAAAATTTTCTAATCATGCATTTTTTGCGTACGTGGCACGGCGTACTTCAGATCTGGCTCAAAATAGGATCCACCTCTCTCCACATTAGCGAATGACGTGTAATATAGATCTCCAAATCACCCATCAAAGATGGTATGAATATTTATGAAACTTTTACAATTTATTTGGAAAGAGAATAAATCTTGGTTTATGCTTTCTTTGGAAAGAGAAAGTAAATATGTTAAGTAGTTCACATGAGGGCAAAAGTTCCTTTTTATGAGTAAATGTAAAATGCATGTGATAGGTTGATTTGGATGGCTAAATGACATATCATATGCTGATGTGGGGAGGGATGGATCCCATTTTGATCTAGGTATCAAGTCCCGTGCCATATTTGCAAACATCTGACTGAAAAACTTTTTGAATGTTAGACACATGATTGGAAAATTTCTCCGTTCAAACACCAAATATAACAAAAATCGAAAAGTGTAGACACTAATAGCGGTAATTAACCCTAACTAGATATAATCCGACTCAAATCCAACATGATTTAATGTGGAGTGAATACGCGATGGATATTATTTTTTTGGGTTGAATACATAAATTCATCCCTGAACTTTGTTATTTTAATCTTGTGGTACTTTCAATTTTTATTTTGACCCATCAAATACTTTAACTTATAAAACTACACCTTTTAACACTTTAATTCTCAAAATTATTTGATTGTACACTTCAACTTGCAAAATTAGATCAATTAAACACTCATTAAAAAGTTAAATTTATGAAAATTATTGTTTCACAAGTCATGCTAACTATATATCAAGTTGATAGTTTATAGATAAAAGCCAAAAATCCTAAAAATTGTTGATATAAGTGTCGAAAGGTATATAATATTATCAAAATTTACAAGTTTAAGTGCATGATAGGTCATCTGTAAAGTTCAGAGTGCCATAAGGTTAAAGTTACAAAATTTAAAGGTGAGTTTATGTATTCAACCTATTTTTTTATCGGATCGGATATGGATATTGCAAAATCCGACTTAAACTCAATCCATAATCATCCTATTGTGTATGTCTAAGGGATGATGCTTTACTTTCTCCATAGATATTGAGTTTATTTATATATTTCTTATGGTCTAATATATAAATTCACCACTGTATTTTACGCAAAAAATCTTGTGGTACCCTTAACTTTTACTTTGATCTATTAAACACTTAAATTATAAAATTGAAACAATTAAATAGTTCAACTTGTAGAAATTATTCATTGAATACTTAAACTTCTAAATTATATTAATTAAACACTTATTAGATAGTTGAAAAATATGAATATTATTGTGTTAAAAATTATACTAACGCCATATTAAGTGAATATATTGCATATAAATGCCAAAAACACCAAAAAATATTATTGCTATTATAAAAGGGATACAAGTTAGCAAAATTTGTAACTTGGGAGACGTAATAAGTCATTCACAAAATTTAAGATGTCAAAATATTTTTTCCATAAACATTATATGCAAAGTTCTTGCTTATAAATATAAAGATGCTTCTTAGAATAGGATGGTATGGCAGAATTTTAGGTCAGCTAGGGCTTACAACGGCTTTATGCCTACATTCTTAGCTTCCCATTTGGATCTTGCCAATATATCATTATAGTTCAGGATTTACAAAGTTCGTACCTGAATTTTAATCAATATTTTTTGTTTTAATATCTCAACTTTATTTCTTTTATAATTTTTTAATTGATAAAAATTTTAATAATTAAGTGCATTTGCCAACTTTTTTTAATATAAAAATCAGCTATTTTACTTCACACCACTACACTTTATTCTTTCTATTTTTGTTGATATTAAATATTAAAAGAAAACTTCAATGAATCATTAACATTTTTTTTTTTCATAAAATACAAATAATACAAGTGAAAATAAAATAAATAAAGTGAGATAAATGAAATGAATTTATGCATATGACGTCATATATTTAATAAAATTGTCTATTTTAGATTTATAAATTCTTCCATCTTATTCCATCTCGGATTTGAATATAAGATTGTTTTTTTTTTTTTTTTTTTCATATATTTAATAAATTGTCTATTTTAGATTTTAAATTCTTGCCATCTTATTCCAGTCTCGGATTTGAATATAAGATTTGTTTTTTTTTTTTTTTTTTTTTTTATGGTACCCATCAAAGTCCGTGGTGTCTGTGAGCTTAATCAGGCTTTAGCTAAACTGGGAAAAAGAAAATTTAATATTTCTTTTATAGTGATTCTACTCCTTTCTTTATTTCTGGGTCAACCCAACCGGCATGGGAGTAAGAGGGTCAGCCGAACAGCGGGCAGCTCCATTTTGTTTTTGGACCGAATCGGGTTGCGGTTGGTCGTATTGCAAAACTTTTGAGCCCGGCCCAAATTTGAAAAGCTGTAATTAAATGTATTTGTCATACTTCATATTTTTATAATATAATAATGACATTATTTTGTTCTTGTTGGTCTTCTGCATCTTGTGCTCTGTCTCATCTCTTTTACACGTTTGGACGAGGTAACGAAGGAATAGATTAAAATGATATCATGTAGAATTTGTAGATGAAGACAATTTGTACCTAAAATTCAAAAACACTACCGCCTAAACCGCAAAGGTGGGACCCTCACTTTCACTTAAAATAAATTAATTATTCATGCTTGACTTGATTCACATAACTTGTCTCAAGTTTGTAGGTTGATGTATTCACTTTTAAATTTTGTAATAATTTACATATATTTAAATTTACAAATTTTGAATATATTTCTCACATTTTCATAGTAATAATAATATTATTTCACTATTTTTAATTTTCATATGTAAAATATTGATTTGAAATATAATTATCATAACTTTTGAGGCAATAAAGTTTAGCATAATACATAAATTTGACTTTAAATTTTGGTCGATTTTTCTTGAGCTTCTTGAACTTTGCGAGGCTCAATCATACTTTTATATTTCATTTTAGCGAAGGCATACTTATTATTGAAACTAGTCATGTATCCGCACAATGTGCGGAATGTATAATTTTTTATTTTTTAATTAAATTGAATGTAATTTTTAAGAAAATTATTTTAATTTATATTTGTTGCTTTAATTTAAATACTTTGCTTATTTATTTTAATTAAAAAATGAAAATAAGATCACAGATTTTTTTTGAAATTTTCAAATAAAGAACTGAAATATTAATTATCACAATTAATTATTGTAAGTAGATTATTGTAATTCAATTGATATAGTGAATTAATTATTTTTTTCTCTTTAAAATTCTTATATATTCAAATTAGATGAGGTATAAGAATAATTAATTTTAATGAAATTAATTTTAGTGAATTAAAATTAATATTTTAATTATATTTGTTAATATAGCTATATTATTTAATTAATTTTTATTAACTATATTATTTATTAATTTTATAACTATGACTTAGTTTAACTTTATTAGTTTTTTTATAGAAACAAAACTATTTAATAAAAAACTTAATATTTATTAAATGTAAAAAAATATTTATTATAATTGAAAATCATCCATATATTATTAGTTTTGTTAACTTCCTTATTTTAATAAAAAGTTTTAATAAAATTAAATGCAAAAAGATATTAATTCATAAAGCTATTTAATAAAAACTTAATATTTATTAAATGTAAAAAATATTAATTATAATGAAATCATCCATTATATTTATTAGTTTGTAACTTCCTTATTTAATAAAAAGTTTTAATATTAAATGCAAAAAGATATTAATTATAAAGAAATAAAATCTCACATCATCAATTTCATATTCTAATATGTTATCACATAAGCATTTATGCCTTAGAAATTATATATTTGTATAAATATAGATATGAAAGTGCAACATCATGATGAGTCCCCTCTAAAGTTTAGGGATCACAATGATAATTATCCAAAATATAAGGCCAAATTCACGCTTTAATAATTTTTACATCTTTTAACTATTTAATAGGTATCTAATTGATATAATTTTGTAAGTTGAGGTGTTTAATAAAATAATTTTATAAATTGAAAAATTTAATAGACGTAATTTTATAAATTGAAGTGTTTAAATAGTGAAAGTAAAAATTCAAGGTGTCACAGAATAAACTTTTGAGAATTTCTTTCTTTCCTACCTCCTACATTAACAAAAGATTAGATAAGAATGGTAATGGAACATGTCTTACTTACCAAGTCTTTTAATTATTATTCTTTCCTTACGAGTGATAGAGGTAGGGTGATATCGGGTACCAAAAAAGGAAAAAAAAAAAAATAATAGGGTGAGACCAAAGAAATTCAAGTGTAGGGGTCTATTTATTTTACATTTATTATCGAATTGTTGTATTTCTCATGAACTTTCTTTACCCGTACAACAGTTACAACAATATCAAGTAGGAGTAGATGTATACATTACAAATTAATTGATAATGAAGGTAGGAATAGGACATGAGATTTAATATAATAAAACTAATTATTTATATAAGAAAAGAGAGATAAAGAAAGAGAAAATTTTATGATAATATTATAAAATAATATGATATTTGTGCGGATGATATTTTATAATAATGTGATAAGTAGGTCAATGCCATTAGACAAACAAATATTAGCCGGAATAGAAGACTCATAGGTGTATAAAATCACAAATAAGTAATAAGGAGTGAGTACAATATCGTTCCACGAAAATATATATCAAGTACGAATATTGTGTTAATATATTATTATTTAAATGACAATAATGATAATTAATTTAAAAATAAAAGAAATAAAAGAGAATATAAGAAATCAAGCAATATAATTTGATGAAAAGAAATCAGAGATTAAAAGTTAATAGGAATTTTGACTTCACTTAATTCTATCCAATTTATTTTATTAGTTTGATACTCAATTTTAATTGTTCAAAAGAAGAGAAACAATCCTAAAATCGCTAATAAGCTCTTCCAATGTATTATTAACTATTTTAACCAAGTCTAATTACCTATCTTCCTATAGTGCAATCAAACATGAATTAAATCGTGAAGTTAAATGGTTGTTTATGAATTCATAACCTAAGGTTGTTAACTTATGAAAACTCTCATGAGTCAAACCATATATTATTCGCATCAAGTTATTATTCTTATGTAATTTATTACCTTTTTCATATTTGTCACGACTTGTTACCTTGGGCTGGACTGACACTAGGACCTGGATAGGCGCTACCAAAACCCGTAGTAAGCCAAAAATATACCAAACAAACTTCCTTCTCATTAAAAATGTTCTCAGGCCCAATTTCATCAACATTTAAATATCATAAAATTAATTTAAATAATAGTTTTTTAGCCTGTATCAATATATTACACAATGAAAACTTTAATATGCAATACATCAATAATTTTTATTGTAATTGCGAAACAATCTAAGAATCTAATATTTCAGTTCAATGCACTAAACACAATTAATCAAGGTTCCGTTTTCAACATTTCCCCTAGATGTCGGTTGGCAGAGGATCACGAGTTATTGAAAGACTTGTAACTTGATTTATTAAGGTAGGGATGAGCGCCTAAACTCAGTGAGTAGGATTAGATAACCTTCTCACCTCATCCAATCACAGAAATGTGTATTTAAACTCAATCTAGTCATCTAACTAGTTATATAATCATGTAGTCAATCACACAAATGGTATAGCATCAACAATTACAAATACTAATACATTCACATAATCACATTAAGTGGAGATTGGTCAGTGGCATTACCAAAACCCCCGATGAGCCATTCTCATACATGGCCCGCCCTCTCATCACATGTGCACTAGGGAGCCGATCCCCCTTACATGGCCGACCAATCTCCACCTCACTTGACCAGCCCTCTTATTTTTTTTATACTCCTTTTTCTTTTCCATACCAATAGGAGGCCACCCTGTGGTTTTCCACATCATATTTCATCAGGTGCACATGGGGGCATCGATCTCCCCATACATGACTGATGGTGTTTAAAATCGCCCTCATAATCCCAACAGTGACCCACTTCATTCTAATTCCACACAAACAAAGTATATCACTACAAAAAAAGGCAATTAGCGACCGACAAAATGATCACTAATATTGCCAAAATCATCACTAACAGACACTTGCGATCGATTTGCGAGAACCACAAATCGGTCGCAAGATAGCTGGTCGCTAATATTTTCGCCACCAATGGCTGGTGGCAGTTGCAAGTTACCAACAACCATGATCGGTCGCCAATTATCTTTTGGCGATCACTGTTGGGTCTTCTAATGGTCTTGTGACAGCCGATCTCTAATCGCCTGCAAATATGTTTCGATCATAAAGTGGTCGCAAATCAATGGCTGATAATAGTAGGTGACCAGTTGCTAATTTAGTCGCTAAATGTATTAGTAATAATTTCAGGTCGATCGCAAAATTATCTGAGAGGAAAAAATAATTTAAAATTGCAAAAAACTAAATATAAAGCACCTGTTAAAAGAACACACACACACACATGTGTTCTTTTAACATATATATATACATACATATGAAATCACACACAGACAACCAAAATTTACCGAATAATGGTATTTGGCTCAGTAACATAAAGAAAGTCATAAACAATCACATATATAACAAAATAAGTCTAAAATGGTCC
Source organism: Jatropha curcas (assembly GCF_014843425.1). The sequence continues at coordinate 241,734 of NW_023590613.1, read as the reverse complement.
AAAATCTAATCTATGGCGCTAAGTGGCCAATGTGTTTGTATTTAGAGAAATAGTGTCGACAGGAGGATCTACACAGGAGGATTGCTAGTATCCTGACTCGTGTCTAGAGTAGGCATTGCAGTTGAGTCGTCCGCTAGAACTATAACTGATGAAGCCGGTGCATCAGACGAAGCATGTGGATCTCTAGAAGCTGGTGGACCAGATATCCGCATGACATGCTCTCTAAAATCTACCAGTTGCCTCTCCTGCTCGTCAAGACAAGCAGCAGCACACAAATCTCCTTTTCCTTGGAGTCCGACTATGCTAGTGTGGAAGCACTCACTGCGGCACAACTTGAGTGTGCATAGTAGTGTGCCGCCTGCGAGCCAATCCTATAGACTTTTCTCTTCTTCTCGACTCCTACGGCCTCCCAATATAGCTGAAGCTCATCAACAGTCGCATGTTTTGCATTCTCAGGCTATGAAGATCATACAGCTAAGATCACACACGCTCTCGAGCTGTATGATAATTCTCCTGAAAATAGAAAATGCAATGTAATAGTTAAACATATATTACATTTGAAAGCAAGCAGAGAATGAAAGTATACTTATATTAACACTAACCGCACGCCTGTCAACAAAGGTCTCTAAATCGTGGTCCTTTATATGAGTGTACTTGAAGACTTCGATTGGAGTAGGATCACGACCCATCTGTTCACCTGCATGGCATTTCATTTCAATAAAATGAAATTATTTTTTCTATTAGTGATAAAATATTAAGCAATAGTTTTTTTGAGTCATGTCTTACCAGGCGCTGAGTCACCTCGGCAGTGGAGATAGATCCACCAATATGTTTAGATAGTCTTGCTCCTCGACCACTGATCTCACTAAGCCTATTCTATGAATAAATCTCACACTTCCCATAAAATCTGGATCACGCCACGCCTCCTGCCAAGCCTCCCAAACCTCCTAAGGAACGCACTGCTGCTTTGCTGCTTCTTTCCGCTCTTCCACATCCTATAAGTGAGGTCAGCGTAACCATTTGCACACTATTTCTCCTAAGCGATCTTCATGATTGCTGTAGGCCTCCCCCCAGAAAAATAACTTCTGCAAAATTGAAACATATAAATTTGTAACAATTAGACCCTCTGATGTACATACTTATATTTAAAGTAATTGAAGACTTTGATTCAATTGCGACGTACCTGAAACTCATCCCAATAAAACTCCGTCGCCTTTGCTAGTACTGTCTGCCAAGAGTGTCCCTCCTTATCGAGACAAAGTTTCACAATTCTCGTGAAAGCCTTCAAAGCAATAGAAGATGGATGAATGTTGTTCACCTAATAAAATTCTGGCCCAATAGCATCAATTACCATAGCATTATACCGTTCGATTGCGTCTGACTGAAATTGTGATACTTGACTGGGAGATGATACACCAAAAGACCGAATGGAACCACTAACCTGAGGCTCGTCATGATGTATCCATTCGTAATAGTTTTTCATAAAACCATTCTTGCGTAAGTGAATCTTAACTGTGTCGACATCAAAGAAAGCTCTATTTTTGCACTTCTTATGCTTACATGAACACCTCAATTTGCTACCATCCATGTAACTCGGATTAGCTACTGCAAATTGTACAAATGATTTCAATCCATCCAAGAAATTCTTTCCTTAAGATCCTGTTCAACTCTGGTACATCCATTCACGATCGAACCTCACTATCTAAGACATATTTAAACACCATGTTGGTTAAGGGTATAAATGATGAAATAAATTTGAGTAAATACTAATTTCAAATCTAAAGGTATATTTGGTACGAACCTAGCATATTTAGAAATATCTACTTCAATAGTCAATGTGAAACAACTCTTTTATGCTATTCACCTGCCATAATTTCAACAGCATCTCCCCATAGTTCTCCAAATGCACAATTAATGTGGCTTCATTAAACATCATTGTGCATCCAGAGAACATCATAAGGTTTTTAACCCTCTTTTTTTTGCGGAAAATATATCTGTCGAGCGACCGATTCAGAGCGGTTGCAGATATCATTCTCAGTTTCATATTTTTTTTATATTGTATATAAAGTACGCCACAACTAATCAAACAATATTCATTAGCAACGAATAATGCAGCACAAATAGCAATTCCTTAAATAATGCATTTATACCTAGATGGTAGTTATATATCATGAATGAATGCATAAAAGTTATCCATGTATGCATGTATGCATATGCAATGGGCAATATAGGTTATTCAACACTACTTATAGTTACAGATTGCACTTAACTGGACTATTTTATTAATACTCCTTTTCAGCTTTTGTCTTGTTATTTTGGAGCCTTACAAGCATCTAGGAAAGAGATTCTAAGTAAGAATTCTAATTCAAGGAATTTAGTTCTACATATTAATTAAATAAAACTCAATTAAACTTGTAAATAATTCTACAATCAATATGAATATTGAAAATAAAACAAAAATAAGAGTTTATCCATAAAAATGAAAATTTTAAAGAAAAGACGAAATAGTTGGATGGAATCAGTATATAGAAACAAAATAGTATATTTTAAATAATAGGGGATAGAGTAGCTAATTTTGGCATAATACGAGGATAAATTTATAATTTTTAGTAAAAAAATTTAGCATAAAATAAGGTTATTTCAAGTTAAACTTAAGAGTTTTTTTTTTCCTCTTTTTTTTTTTCTTGTTTGGGAATTAGAAGCTTTATTTATTAAACTAAATCTTCCAAAATACAAGCTTCAATACTGGTAGGAATTGGATCCGAAGCAAGGAAACTAGCGCAGGAACAAGCCTTCCTCGCAAGAAAATGAGCAGGCTTATTATCTTGTCTCCGAATCTAAGCCAAAGTAACATAAACAAATGACCAATAAGAAGTTTGCAAACTGAAATAGCTAAACCAAACTCTAAACCATCTTCGGTCTCGCTTCACATAGCCTGAAAAACCACCAAAGGATCTGTTTCAAAGAGGATAGTGGACAATTGTTGATTTTTAATCCAAGATAATACTTCACCCAAACCAAAAGCTTCTACCATAGTCGGGTACATGTTGCACCTGATAAATCCAAAAATAACAACTTGGAAAACACCAAACTGTTCCTAAACACAGCAACGAAAATAGACATATCCGAAATAAAGTTAACTGATGCATCCAAATTACACATCAGATAGCCTGCAGGTGGTTTCTACAATTCAGAGTTCGACATGCAAGTGGCAATAATATAATTATTGTTTATTCATATAATTACTTTTTACTAATTGCTTGTTAGTAGGAATTACTTTTTATATTGCATTAAAATTGCCAATTGAGTTAATAGTTTTAGTGCAATACTCTCTTTTCCATATCAGGACAAATATTAGATTGGTAAATAGTTTTGATTTGACATTATACTGGGAAATAGTCTTTTGAGGGGCATTATTATTGTCAAAAACCCTCTTTAATTATTAATTTTGCACTTTTATTTCTTGGATTGTTGGTTTTTTTTTCTCCACAAATAATTTTAACTCATTCTTATAAATTGGCGAAAGAAAAACTTGGTTTATTTAGATTTTAAAAAATCTTTAATGGTTTTTATTGGTAAAAAAATGTATTTTCTTCTTATTTTATCATGATTAAGTTTCTGTTATTTTAGATTTTTTAAAAAAAGTTTGTTTTGTTCTATATGTAGAGATTCATTTTAAAGATTTGTAACATTAAGTATTAGATCTTTTCATGTCTATCAGCTTAACTTCGAGTTGTTTTGATCTTACTCATGACCTTTTTCTTTGTTTTCATTTAATAGTTTCATAAAAGTGATTTGTTTTTGATAAAATTCCAAGGAAATCTATATTGCACGTTTAAGGTGTCAACTGCCAAACTGATGATTTTTTTAATATAAAGAAGTTAATTAATCGATTTGGCTTATTTTTTTATTACTTAAAAAGTATTTTTAAAACAAAAAAAAAAAAAAAAAAAAAAAGTTTTTTTGATAAAATTCCAAGGAATCTATTATTGCACGTTTTAAGGTGTCAACTCCAAATTGATGATTTTTTTTAATATAAAGAAGTTATATTTAAAATCGATTTGGCTTTATTTTTTTATTACTTAAAAGTATTTAAACAAAAAAAAAAAAAAAAAAAAAGAAAAAAAAAAAAAAAAAAAAAAAAAAAAAGTAATACGGCATCCAGATAGTGTTTTTAGTTGTTATATGTCTCCTGTAATACCACTTGGCATCCAATGCCGAAAATTAATTAAAACGGTTAAAGACATTTTCAATGTCTAAATTGAATTATTTTTAAGTTACAAATTGAAGTGTAAGTGCAGTTAAATACGCATACCCTCAGGTAAGGGCACACTAGTGAAATTAACCCAGCCTTACTTTGAAAAATAGCTTCATTAATGTTCATGCTTCCAAGATAGTTAGGCCTTCACCGACCAAAGGTATATTGCATGGCTTCCTACAAGCAATCCCATCTACTAAGTCCCTATTTGAGTTCTGGTATGAAACACCAATCCCAGCTAAACATCAAGAAGCTGGTTATGGAAGGCTGCATCCACATTAAACTTCAAGCAACCAGGTGGAGGAGGTGTCCATTTGATTGAATTCCTTGTGCCATCTAGACGTTGAGGATGGAAAGTAGCAACAAAGGTGTTGGATTTTGCTTCTCTCCAGTTTTAAGAGTTCTAGGATTTTTGAAATATGCTTCATTCCTGATTTTCCATATCTGCCAGTATATTGATGCAATTTGTAGAAGTATATCCTCATTTCCTCGTCTCCACAGAAGGATCATTATGTCTTTAAGCTATAGTTTAAAAGGCTGAAAGTTGGAAAGAGAAGGGCACAAAAGGATGAGATGTTCTACTGTATCTTCTTCTAGGTTACAGATTAGAGAAATGGGAGAGGGATGATGTTTATATGGAATAAATTTGCAACAGATAAATTTAATAAGGGAAGTGATATTCTAAAAAGTGTTATTACTTAGGTGTTAACAATTCTTGCTCTGGAAATGCTACCGTCCTTTTAAATTTTTATACAGAGATGGTTTGAATATAAAATATGGAACCACTTTTCTTCCATTCAAAAATCTTTTTAAATTAAGAAAAACCTATCTCATAACTAATGACGTTATTAAAAAATTAAAATTTGAATTTAGGAACTCAATTAGAAATCTTAAACAATTATTTTATACTTGACATTATAAAAATTAATATTTGAATTTAATTATAATTCTAATATTACAATTAAATGATAACATTAATAACTAATATTACTCAATTATTATAACGATGACTAAAATTTATATCTAACATTAAAAAATTAAAAAAAAAAATCATATTTCAATATCAAAATTTAATATAAAAAAAATACAAACATAACTAAGGTGCAAACGACCTTCTTAAAAACTAGTAATTTATAAATAATAGGGGGGTTTATTGGTTTTATGATTAATAATATTTAAAACACATACACACATATATATTCTTTCAATATAAAGAGAAACTTTATAAATCAAAGAATCTCAAAAGAATTTTGAATTCGTTGTAAACCAAAGCAAGGAATGGAATCTTATTCCTTGAAATGCATTCCAGTTCAATTTCCAGGAGGAACCATACCTGACTACAGTGCCTTCAAAAATGGAACGTGTCGCAAAAAAAAAAAAAAAAAAAAAAAAAAAAAAAAAAGTGTATAGCTCTTCACTTCTATCTAATATAAAGGAGAAACTTTATTAAATCAAAGAATCTCAAAGAATTTTGACATTCGTTGTGCCCTTGTATAACCAAGCAAGGAATGGAATCTTATTTTCGGAATACTGCATGCCATTGTTCCCAATTTTTCTCGAGATGTGAAAACCATAACCTGACTACAGTGCCTTCAAAAAATGAAACGTGTCGCAAAAAAAAAAAAAAAAAAAAAAAAAAAAAACAAAAAAAAACATACTGAAACTTCATTTCACAGAAAATGAAGCTTAAAAAAAAAAAAAAAAAAAAAAAAAAAAAAAAAACATACTGAAACTCATCACAGAAATGAAAGTTGCTAAAATAAAATCATCATACATCTTTGGATTTGTTCCTTCAAGTCAGCACATAGTAAAGTACACAAGGGCAAGAACAAGCAAGATGAAACTGCTATTCCTCCTACCAAATGAGTTCTAAGACAAGACTTTTCTCCAGAAGTGAAGAAGGCAAAAAGAATAAATGGAATATAAATTTAGTGGGGAAAACAAAGAATAAGAAATCAGACACCGAAGGAAAAATGCCAATTTTATAGCCAAAATTTCAACAGGCTCTAAATCCTGTTGATTCCTACACCTAAAAAAATAAATACGAAAGAATGCCAGATATTAGAACATCTTATGTACATTTTCTATTACCTTTACCTCCGATAATCTCCATACAAGAAGCTTTCATAGTTGGTTCCTTTAAGGGCCTCTTGCACATCCTTCCAATTATCAATCTGGTTAGACAAGGGTCCTTTATGTATTTTTATTTGACAACTTTTAAGATCTCTTTGTGGAACCTTCAAAAAATCTTGAACCTCCAGCAATTTCTGCAAAATACAAGAATAAGAACTTAGCTGTTCTAAGTTTTCTCTCTGTCACATGGTCGAAATGAAGCCACATTTAAAGGCTACAAGTGATGAAAAGGATTCTCAGCAAACACTAAAATAGTTTTTGCTTACAGTGCGATTTTTAACTATATCCTCATAGTATAGAATCATGTGCCTGGTGCTGTTGAAGTAATCTAATGCTTTGGCAGTTGTCGCTTCTACTTGCTCCATATTGGGTATGAGCAAAGTTGCATTGATAGAAGGCTTGTATTTAGCTAGTATCTCCGCCTGAAATCATCACTTACTTTAGGAATATAATGCATGGAGGGATAGACCGAGTCAGAGAGAGAGAGAGAGAGAGAGAGAGAGAGACCTCATGAGGTGAATGAACATGGGACTTATGAGTCCCATTTATTAGCTTAGCTTCTCGATCATAAGAATTTGCTAGTATTGAAATCATTCTGCGCAAGAGATTTCTCCTGAACAGAAAAATTGCTGAAACACCTCTTTTTTTGAAATACTCAACTATTTCTTCAGGATTTTGCAACACACCCTACATTGACAGTTTTAAAAGATGAATAGAAGAAATATATATGTTGCAATATAAAACAGCAGAAATCCATTGATAGAGTATTAGCTAAATCATAAGACTTAATTTGACCAACCGACACCTAGCAAAATATGATGTCAGTGGTATATTCTTTGAAGGACCAACTAACAATAAGGAAAATGACAAATTATATTCACTATTGACAAGGGAAAAGAATCTACTGATGTTCATTAGTTAAGCCCATTCCAACTGAAAGAAATTAGGGTGATCTTGTACCCAAGTATGGTAAGGGCAACATAACCGGAACTTGGATATAGGATGCAGAACCAAGCAATAAACCCTGACTTGAATTTAAGATCCAGATCTCATAACATGGAAACAAATTGTTCTATAATGCCTTAGATAACACTGTACCATTGGAGTAATGTTTCCTTGATACCAATGCTACAATCAGCAATCTCTAGAATACCAATCCTAGGATAGAACTGGTTTATCTAAAATCTTTCGCCTGTACTCAGTAAGAAGGAAAAGGGAGTGAAGGCTGCGTTCCTTACTTTTATCCTTGTCTGGTTTAGAACTAAGAGGAGGATAGAAAAGAACATGACAAGAAATAGATTTCTTGCGTCCACATAAGTTTTCTTCCCAAAGTAGAATCAAGTTAAATACAAAATTACATTACTTTCATATAAAAATACGACCTCTTTTGCATCTTTTCCACTTTAGTTTTCTCTCCATTCCCCTACATAATGGAAATCAATAAATCCCTTCCCTCTATCTCTTTCAAAACTGGGACAAAACTTAGGGCCATGAGATTCTAAATCATGTTATTTATTTATTTATTTATTTATTGTATCAAATGGAACTCATACGACGAACATTCAATCAGATGAAGTGCTTTAATGATACAATTCAATTGGTGTTATTTTTCGCCAACCAATAATATAATATTTGATTAAGTTCTGAACCATGTGAACAATGAACCACACAGTCCAATTGGCTATCAGGTGCCAATTTGCATCACTTAATATTCATAAAAAGTAAAATCATTGAAGTTCATTATAGGATATCCCAAATTTCTATCCTAGCAGAAGCAATTCTGCTTTGGCCACTGAAATAAAATTTTCTTGGGTGCTGGAATGACTTTGATGCTCTTTTCACTATCAGTCACCAAAAGCATGAGGAGTGCATCATACCATTAACCCTGCTCTACACGCCACCCACACCCCACCCACACGCCACCGCCCACACCCACCCCCCCCCCCCCCCAAAAAAAAAAAAAAAAAAACAAAAATAAATAATAAAAGTAAAAACCAAAGACGAAATAACCCAACAAAATGGGGTTAAAAAAATAGATAGAAGAAAAGAAAATAAGATAATTAAAATATATTGAGATAAAAAAAAGGGTTAAAAAAAAAAAAAAAAAAAACAAAAATAAATAAAAAATAAAAACCAAAACGAAAAACCCACAAAATGGGGTTAAAAAAGAAGAAGAAAAGAAAAAAGATAATTAAATATATGAGAAAAAAAAAGGTTCCCTTTATTAAAGGTCTACTCAGGAACTATCCATGAAATTTTTCAATAATTCTGTGAACAGGCAGGCACATAGATATCAACAGAGTCACCAAATGGATGCACAACCAAGCAATCAATTTCAAGAATGTATCATATTATAGCATTTCGTTTGCAACTCATTCAAGAATTGCCTAATAATACATAAAGAAATCCTCCAGTCCAAGATTTCAAATATGATTATGCAAGACTTTATATAACAAGCACTTCCAAGGAAAGAAGTGCATTATATCAATGAAAATTCATACTTTTTATTTGCACAGATATTACACTCAAGCAGTGTTGTAATTCCGTTTTCAATAATTCTGTGAACGGGTACACAGACATCCAAGCAACCAATTCAAGCTTGTATCAAACCATAGCATTTCCTTTGCAAAGTCATTCCAGACTTATATAATACATAAATAAATCCTCCATCCCAAGATTTCAAATATGATCATGCAAAGAGTTCATATCAACAAGCACTTCCAAGGAAAGAATTACTTTATATTCAGCAGCATTGTCAGCAGTGAAATCAATGAAAATTCGTATTATACTTGTTAGTTGCTTAGAATTAAACTCAAAGATCATAGCAAGATGCCCAGGTATTTATATGTTTAACAGCTATGAGCGAACATGATATTTGAGTCCACATAGTTCTGCCACTGAAAAAAATAAAAGCTAGACTACATTGATCAACTTGCTTGCAAACAATCTCTCATACTATAAAGGATGCAGAAAAACAGGAACTGAAGTGAGGCGAGCAATGAGCTCACTCGAACAACTGAAAAAACACATCAAGATCTCATCATGGACTATAATGTCTCTTGAAATTCCTCAAAGAAATATAATTAACCAATCAGCTCTTTCGATATGTGCATTAAAAAGCTTGGTCTTGGAAGAAAGGAGCCAGTCAATGACCACCTTCTATATTACTTTTGATAACATTTTTACAATAAGAAAAAAAAAATGAATGCCACCTCTAGAGGTAGAAGGAAGTTCATTCCCAAATTAGAAGCTAGTCACCAATAAAAGAAGACGGATATAGGACTCGAAGTTTAAGGCCTAGTGTTTTGCTACTTCTTTTCTAAGCTAATGGTAGAAGTCATTATGCCAAGCACTAAACTCTCTTATATGAATATTAAATCATAAGCAGAGTTCTTATAGCAGTTTCAGATTACATACATAGCAAAATGGTTTCCAATTTATTCAAGTATTCATTATACATAAACCACTTATTTTATGCAAAAATAAGGTGAAAACAGATGCTTTGATATGTTATTGGACAAAATCAATGATACAAGGAATGGATTATAAATAAGTAACATTGTCACCTGATTAAGCATCCACTTTAAGCCGACTGCAGCTGTACACTCATTCTTGGAAGCACTACTTAACCAGTCTAGATTATAAATTTTGTCCAAAGTCTCAACAATCATTGAAACATTATGCCTCCTAACTTTGACTGAGAAAATCTCTCCATTTGAGCTTATATTAGTATGATTATTTAATAAAGTCTCAAACCATCCACTCCCAGATCTCTGCATTGACAGAATAGCAAAATACCGCACTGGATTGCATGCACATTCAGCCCTAGAATGCACCAAATAATCACATTACTAAAAAATAAGCATAGAATTTAAAGTAAAATGCAATATTCTAATGTCTTACCTGCTATAAGTTTTGGGTTTTGGGTAGTGCACATAAGGGATCTCCCAGGGCTCTAGGTTAGGTTCCGGGCACGGCTTTTCAATCACTCCAACACGTAAAATTCCAGGATTGGTGCGAATGCCAATTTGCTTAAGACAAATTGACAATATATAGACACCAGAAACCATAACAAGCACTAAAACAACCATCCTTAACACCAATGGAGACTTCTTAGGAGCCTTTATGACAAAAGCATCCTGTAATTCATGAATTATCCATACGTCAACAATAACTAAACCACAATAACAAGTGATATGGGTGCGAACAAAATTGTGAAAGCAAGAACATTTTTAGACTAACATAATAAGCCGGGATTAAGCCCTTAACTAATGCCCAAATAAGTAAAAGGGAATTGACGGAAATATCAAAATACAAGCTGATATGTAGATTTCAATCCAACATGAGCTTAAACCTAGAGCAGCTTTTGTTACTGTCAATAGTACTAAACAGTTTAACAAAAAAATTTGTTGGGATATATCAACCATAACAGAAAAAGAAAGTATGGGTTTGCTTCCTTTTAACTGAAAACACAAAGTAAACCCATAAAAGTTGGAAATTTATATGATAAATAAATAAAACTCAGATCACAAAAACCCACAAAATTCACGTTATCCCGAATTACATAGCAAAAAATAACTCAAAGACAAACCTATACTTCTTTACAAAAAGAAAAAAAAAATGAAACATCCCTTTAAAACACAAAAAAAAAAAAAAAAAAAAAAAAAAGCAGAAAAAAAGAAAAGGGGAAAAAAAAGAAACGAAACTTATAATAGAAATTGCAAACAGACCTTAGAGAAGAAGCACAGATCTTCACCCATGATTTTCTTTTAGAGTTCAAAAGGGAATACAAAGAAAAGGCATTTGAAGCACTGCAGCTCAGATTCCGCCCTTTACATTAATCGTCAAGCTTTACTATTTCTTTTATTCAAAAACTTATTAAAACAATTAAACAAAAGAAAGTAAAGCGATAGACAGAGAGAAGTGGAGAGAAGAAGGGTTTCTCGTGAAAAACAATGATTAAGGATGCTTTTAGACCGTTGCACGCTCTCGATGTCTCTGTCCTGATTACGGAGATTACCATGCAATCAAAGATATATACTGTTGTTGTTATTAGTATAGCAGAAAGCAGAGCTACCTAGAAAGGGCACTCATATACAGTGTTTTAACACAAGTATGCGAACAAGAGAGAGACTTTTGTTGATCAGTGTTAGAGTTTTAATGGATATACGATATGATTTTGACTTGTGTTATGATTTACTCTGTCAATTTTCTTTTTTTATTCCTAAACGTGTTTAAAGGAATTGAAAAGAATATTTTGGTCGTTCTAAAAGAATAGATGCTTCTTTGAGGCAAAACCTAATTTGGGACTTTGAATTATATCCATCTCTTCCTAATTTTTAATTTCGAGTCAATTAAGGAAACATGTAAAAGAAAATCTAACAAAATTATTGTCTATTATCTATTATATTATCTATAGTTTATCTAAACAACTCCTATTTAACTTATAAGTAAAAATATTTTTTTAATTTTTATTAAATCTATATATAATTAAATTTGTCTTATATCTATTAAATTTAACTATAGTAATCTAAACAACTCCTGGATTTAACTATAATGAGAGAGAATATTTTTTTTAATTTTTATTAAATGCTATATAATATATAATAAAGCGTTATATATATATATATATATATATATATATAAAAGACGATAAATAAGAAGATAAGTTATAATGACAATAATTGTAAGAAAATAAATTATTTTATATTTTCAAATAATATCTTTATCATAATAATATCTATTACTTACGTCCATCAAGATAATGCTATTAAATTAAATTAAAATATATATACCAAATCATAAAAAAAAATATTTAATTTCTTATTTGAATGATTACCTTGGTTTATGGAGTAACCAGGACCTAGATTGCACGAACACAGTACATGAGATACAGAAATATACATGATACTATAATAAATAAATAATTATTTATAATAAATAATAAACATAAATAAAAAAAAACATAATTTCTTATTTTTATATAATTAGTTAAATTCTCAAAATTATTCCAAAATTATTAATTATAATAAATAATAAACATAAATAAAAAAAAACATAATTTCTTATTTTTATATAATTAGTTAAATTCTCAAAATTATTATCATTATTGAAAAATAAAATATTAGAAAAGACACAAAAACGAATTAAAAAAACTTAAATTTTCTTGGTAATAAAAGAAAATATTGGTTGATTACCTTGGTGTATGGGCAGCCTCATGTACCACAAATTAGGATGCACAGATACAGGATACGATATAAGGGAACATATTGAATATGACAATAAACAAACAATTATTTATAATAAATAATAAACATAAAATAAAAAATACTTAATTTCTTATTTGAATGATTACCTTGTGTATAAAGTAATCTTATATACTAGGAGTTAGATTGCATGGACACAGGACATGATGTACGAGAATGTACATGATGCGATAATAAATAAACAATCATTTATAATAAATAGAAAACATAAAATAAATAATACTTAATTTCTTATTTCAAAATAATTAGTTAAATTCTCAAAATTACTATCACCGTTTAAAAGTACAATGTTAAAAAAGAAACAAAAGTGAATTTAAAAAAAAAACTAATTAATTTTTTCTTGGTAATGAAAAAAAATTTTGGTTGATTACCTTAGTATATAGGGTAGTCTTATGTAGCAAGAGCTAAGTTACATGGACATGGTACACGAGATACGGGATAGTACAACGATAATAAATAAACAACCATTTATAATAAATAGTAAACATAAAATAAAAAGTACTTAATTTTTTATTTCAATATAATTAGTTAGATTCTCAAACTTATTATCACTATTGAAAAATACGATGTTAGAAAAGACACAAAAATGAATTTTAAAAAATAAAAACTTAATTTTTTTCTTGGTAATAAGAAAAACAATCTTTGTTGATTACTTGGGTGTATAGGATAGTCTCATGTACAAGGAGTTAAGTTACATAGACACGGGACATGAGATACGGGAATGAGCGGGATACGATAATAAATAAACAATCACTTATAATAAATAATAACACAAAATAAAAAATACTTAATTTCTTATTTCAATATAATTAGCTAAATTCTCTAAATTATTATCAATATCCAAAAATACAATATTAGAAAATGCACAAAGCGAATTTAAAAAAAAATTCAATTTTTTCTTGGTAATAAAAAAAACCTTTGTTGATTACCTTGGTGCATGAGTCTCATGTATCAAGAGTTAGGTTATACGGACACGAGATATGAGATACGGAACGTACAAAATACAATAAATGAACAACCATTTATAATAAATAATAAACATAAAATAAAAGATACTTAATTTTTTATTTCAATATAATTAGTTAAATTTTCAAAATTATTATCACTATTAAAAAAAATATTAATAGTGTATGTGTATTTTTTGATGCAGGCCATACCATGCATGATTTTTGCTATTACATACCTTGATGAAACACTTCACAGGATCCTTAAAAAGGTAAATCTTAGCATTGCAACTTTTTCAGCATATATCAAAGAGATATAATTTTGTAATACATTTCACGATCATTTTATTATACAATTTTATTATTTTTGATGTCACAAAAGATTATTTCATCCTTCAATATTATTCCGCGCATCGCACGGCTTCTAATACTAGTGTTTGTATATACTCCAAAACTATTTTCATCAATTTAAATTTTTTAAAAATTATGTTTTACTTGTACAAAAGAAAAATAAAATTTGAATAATATTTTATTATTACCACTAAGTATCATTAAATTCTTTTTATAAACCATAAATTTCTTGTTTGTCCAAGCGTTTGTATTAATGCTTTATTTCTTAGTTATTAATTTTTCAAAAAATTTTTGAATACTTTAATTATTAATTTTAATGATCAAAAGCAAGGAAATATAAATTTATAATTAAATTTTCAAAAGATTAAGACTTTTAAATTGTATGTAACCTTTGTTGTAGTTTATTTATAAATTTTTAATATATTTAGATATTCTACTGATACATTCCAAATACCCAAAATATATCCATATTTTGTAATTTATATTCTTAATGTTACGAAAAAAATATTTATATATTTTAATACACCTAAATAGCTAACCATTTAAAAACTTGATTTTTGTGATTTTCAATATATTTTTTTCTAGTTAATTAGATTCCATTTGCACTAATAAAAAATTATTCATAAAACTAATTATTTTTAACAATTTATTATGAATTTTGATTATTTCTAGATATAAAAATGTGAAAAATAATTTTAAGATTAATTTAAGAGTTTTTTTCCTAAAAAAGCATTTTTTTTAATTTATACCGAAAAAAACTGCAATATTAATATTTTAATCGCCTATTTTTTTAATATATGTGAATAATTCTTGCATAGTATTTTGTACTAAAAAATTGATAATATTGGAAAGGAAGATTTTATATTAGTGAAATTTAAATTTTAAATATGTACTTTTAAGTAATCTTATAGTTGTTACTAGACTTTAGGGATGAGAAAAGAATTTTTCATTTTTTAATATTTATATTGAAAAGCAATAAGGGTTATAACAAAAAAAAAAAAAAGAAATAAAGAAAAGAGAAGGTAAAACCAAGAAATAAGTTAAAAACAAAAGACAAGAAAAGAAATATCGTGGATGATGTTTCTTGTTGTAACAAACTTAGATGGACAGGTGTCAAGAAAATCGCAGTCTTTATCAATACAGATTTTTTCAATTCTGTATACTAGAAAAAACCTTGATAAAAATATCATTAAAAATTTTAATTTTATTGATTTAAAATAAAGATAATTTAATTTTAATTAATCATATTAATTTTTTATTTAAATCTAAATTCTATTAAATAATTATAAATTATATTATATGTACCAAATATGATAAGAATATAACATCTTTGAATATTTGATTTTATTGAAAAAATAAAAATAATTAAATTTTAACTCATTATATTAATTTTCTATTTAAATACAAATTATGAAAAATATATTATATACTAAATAATGTATACATTAACTATAGTAAAAATATAATATCTTCAAAGATTTTAATTTTATTGATTAAAAAATAAAGATAATCTAATTTTAATTGGTTATATTATACTATATAGATGACAAATTATAAAAATATATTATATACAAATACCATATATACATTAAACTATACGGTAAAAAATATAATCATCTTCAAGAGATTTTTAAATTTTATTGATTAAAAAATAAAGATGATTCTAATTTTAATTGGTTTAAAGTTAACTGATTATTAAAAACCAACTTCAAAATATAGATATGGTTTCATTATATGGGATATATTACAAATTTAATTGTTTGATACAAATTAGAAAATAAATTGCATATATATATATATATAATATAATATATATATAATTTAATATATATATAATTATGATAATACATTATATTAGCAAATTATGTAGTATATTGAAAGAAAATTTTTCTAAACGGAAGTAACTAAAAAATAATTATATGCTCATAAATTTATCAAAAAGTAAAAAAAAATAAAAATATCAAAATTATAAATGATGCTTTAAGAAGTTAATATATTAATTATTAGAATGACTATCTATAATATACAATACTACAATATAAATTTAAAACCTAATATATCAAAGTTAATCCTTATTTTGAGAAAATTTTTTATTTTTTAATTTCATAAAATTTTCTTTTTATGTTTTGTGAATGCTCTTATATTTTTATTAATATAAATTGATCATAAAATTATAATTTATAACATATAAACTAATAAAAATTATATAGATATAATATAAATTAAATTACATTTACTTGTAACAAGTAAAAATTAACGAGTAACAACATGCAACGAACATTCAAGAAAACTAGTATTAATAAATTGGAAATCGGTAGGAAAACATATTGGCAAAAATAATGATACAGTTCCTAATTAATAAATCTAGTATTAATAAATCTATAGATTGATAAAAATATCTTTACAAATATTAATGTTATTGGTTAAAACATAAAAGTGACTTAGTTTGATTAGTTATATTAGTTTCATATTTAAATCTAAATTTTTTGGTCCAATAAATAAACAAAATTATTTAATACAGTTCCTAATTAAGAAGCTTTACTAATTAAAATTTTTAATTCATATATATAATCTTTTAAAATTTTAATCGTTGCAAATAAATTTAATTTAATTTATATACATAAGTTTTTATCAATTCATATCTATAAACTTTCTATTTATTTTTTATTATAAGTTATAACATTATGAAAATTTCTTTTGCTAAAAGGAAAAAATTACTATTTAGTCCCTAAAATTTGATCAAATGCACTACTAAATGTTTTGGTTTCAAAATTTTATTATATAGTCACTTAGTTGTCATTTGTTATATTATTATTAGGTCCAGACGTAAAAACTCGATTTCAACTAAGAGAGACTATATCGGTGAAATGGATGAGAGAAGGCTAGGAGCCATATCGTCTAAGGAGATCAACGATCCGGTGAAGGTAAATCAGGAGCGACAGTGAGAGAATCTGAATTAACAATCAGTGAGTAATGGATGGGAGATTTCTAAAGACTGGAATGTGGGCATTGTATCTTTCTATTTCTATTTTTATCGCTACCATGATGATTGGGACCCTAAAAGTTTGGAACTAGTTTTCTGCAAGCTCGGGCATATGGTGGATGTTTTCACTGTTATAAATTAATCTCAAATAATTTAATAATAACCTAGATTGTGCAAACCACTAGATTCAACAAAATAGATTGAATAAGAAAAGGTTGCGTACCTGACATCGTTGTTCGTCGATCTTGATTTCAAGCAAATATAGAGTTTGAATAAGAAAAGGTTGCGTTACCTGACATTCGTTGTTCGTCCATCTTGATGCTGTAATATTAATTAGGTTTGCAGCCTTCCAGAGAATTGAAGAATCGATTTAGCGGAAGCAGTACGAAAGGAACGTAAAACTGAATCGTATTCAACTCTTCTGGGGACCAGGACCTTTATATACCTGTAGGGTTAGTACAATTCCTATTTCAGTCCTGTTAGTACAATTCCTATTTCGGTCCTTTAAAGAAATAGGAATTATATAATGGTCTCTACACTTAATATCTATAATTAGTTGATACCTCAATAGTCAATTATTCACAATCAAGACCGCATTTAAAATTGACTTTATAATTAGACTGCTGTACATATTTAATTTTACATATTAAGCCCACAATAGAAAATTAAATCCAACAATCTCCCACTTGGGCGACATTATGTTAAATAAAATACATACACCAAAATGAGCTCAACAAACGCAGTCATACAAGGTATCCAAAAACAATCTCGTCCATTAATTATATTGATAAAGAACTGAAGAAACATTCGCCATAGATCTCATGACCTATGAACTAAGTTTCAATCATCCTAAACTACATTACCGTTCCAAAACCCCTAAATCGACATAGATTCATTATTCAGGTAGCAGTAGCAATGAAGAACTGACATGCAGACAAAAGTGGATCATGTGCATTGTCTGTTCCCAGAGGTCCACTCCAACTAAAAGGTGAAGATCAACAAAACAATAATAATAATATCAAACAATAATAATAATACAGAGTGTAACCATCAACCAAAATGAGTACTCAACAAAATTTCATGATAAAACATATCCAAAACAAAATAGAGCATTCAAAACCATAATGTATACATAAAGAGCAGACTCCCACTAAAACTAGACAGTCTCAAACAAAACGATACCCATATGAGCGGTGTGCTCATGGAAAACTTTCGGTATCACTGCCTTAAAACTTTCGGTATCACTGCCTTTGTAAGCGGATCCGCAATCATAGAGTTTGTTCCAATATGCTCTAAGGATATCTGTCCACTCTGTACCCTCTCCTTCGTAGCCAAGAACTTAATGTCAATGTGTTTTGATCGAGAGAAGAGCTCCTGTTGTTGTTGGAGAATAAAACGGCTGACCTGCTGTCACAATACAACTTCAGTGGTCTTTCTATTCCACCTACTACACGCAGCCCATTGACAAGGTTTCTCAGCCAAATAGCTTGATTGGATGCCTTATAAGATGCTACAAATTCAGCTTCCATGGTACATGGTGGAGGTTGCCACTAGAGTTTGTTTCACACTCTTCCAAGAAATAGCACCACCAGCCAATAGAAAAACATAGCCAGATGTGGATTTTCTTCTGTCTTGGCATCCAACGAAATCAGAATCAGTATACCCAATGATCTCAAGCTGATCTGATCTCCTATATGTGAGCATATGTCCCTTAGTCCTCTGAAGATATCTCATAACTCTTTTGGCTGCTTTCCAATAATCCATTCCTGGATTGCTAAGATATCTACCTAACATGCCAACTATAAAAGAAATGTCTGGACGAGTACAAACTTGAACATACATAAGACTTCATAAGACTTCCTACAGCTGACCTAGGGAACCTTTTGAATTTCCTGAAATTTCAAGTTCACGTCTTGGACATTCTTGATTACTAAATTATGCAACCGTCCACCATAGGGGTATCCATGTCGTAGCGACTTCTGCAATACTAAATCTCCTTGATCACTTTAATCAAATAAACCGCTCTTTTGTGATATCAAGAATACGGTCGAGAACGGTCTTTGATGTTCGAATCCCAAAAATAAAAGAAAGCTCTACCCTAAATATTCATCTCAAATACTTTGAAAGACAAACCGTGGTTCATGCAGCGAAAGACTTTACAAATTACTAGCAAGGACCCATCATTTCATCCACATATAAGACCAAAAAGATAAACTCTACACGCTCCCAGCTGAAGCTTATGGTAACACACAATTTATCAACAGCACTCCTGCATTTGCCTCAAAGCCAAACGAGACAATTACTTAGTTGAACTTAAAGTACCATTGACGAGAAGCTCGCTTGAGTCCATAAATGGATTTCTTTAATTTGCATACCAGATGTTTTGGATCTCCAATTACAAAATTTTCTGGTTGCACCATATATATTGTTTCATCAATGTTGCCATTGAGAAACGTAGTCTTAACATCTATTTGATGAAGCTCAAGATCAAGATTTGCAACTAAGTCCATGATTGTCCTAAAAGAATCCTTCGAAGAAACTGGAGAGAAGGTTTCTTTATAGTCAGTCCCTTCCTTTTGAGTAAAGCCTTTTGCTACAAGACGTGCGTTATATCTTTCCACATTACCTTGAGAATCCCTTTTGGTTTTAAATATCCATTTGCAACCAATGGGTTTCTTTCCTTCAGGTAATTGAACAAGATCCCATTTTCTTTCCTTCAGGTAGAGTGAAACAAGACCCCAAAACTTGATTGTCCTATAGACTTATACTCTTCGTTCATTGCCTCAATCCACTTATGAGAGTTAGAACTCTGCATGGCATGATAGAAACTAACTGGATCATCATCTATCATGTTCTACAGTATCCTCATGTTCCTGAAGAAACACTATATAATCATCTGGAATAGCACTTCTTCTTTCCCTAGTAGACACTTCTTCTCTCCCTAGTAGATCTCCTCAAAGGCATTTGAACAGACTCTAATTCTTGAGGTTGTTGAATTTGTTCTTAAGGAAGAATAGCATTGTCTGGAATTGGATCTTGAATAGTGACAGGAGCAACTGGAGTCTGTACGCTATCAGAAACAACAAAAGGAATGAGAACCGAATCATCCTTACTTGGTTCCTCTTTAAAGACAATGTTTCTTTCTTTATTTCTCCCTCCAAAATCAACATCCTCAAAAAATGTTGCAATTCTCGTTTCAAAAAAAAGTTCTGGAAGTAGGATTATAACCCATTAGTTAACAAAACTTGTACCCCCTAGATCCCGCGTCAGAATATCCAAACAAAGTAGCTGCTGATAGTTTTGGAGTCTAGTTTTGTTTTCATTGCTGAAGAAGCGGCTTGTACAAGGTCTTGCCTTCAGCTGGACATCCCCAAAACATGAAGATGCTTTAGACAGGCTTACTCCAGTCCAAATTCATAAAGGTGTTTTAGCAACTGCTTTTAGATGGCATCTATTTGAGAAGAATAAGCTGGCTGTCTTTTAGCGCTTCACCCCACAGAGACTCTGGTAAAGTAAGAAGACTAATCATACTCTTACATATCCCATAAGAGTCCTATTACGTCTCTCAGATACACCATTCATGCTGGGAGTACCAGGCATTGTATATTGAGGGACAATTCCACATTCCTGTAGGAAAAGCGAAAAGGTCCTGGACGTTGTTCGCCTGAACCGTCATATTTACCATAATATTCACCACCACGGTCAGATCGAACAGATTTAATCTTCTCTCCCAGTTGATTTTCAACTTCAGCTTTATAAGATTTAAACACGTCCAAAGACTCAGATTTTTCATGAATGAGATATAAGTAACCATAAAGAGAATAGTCATCAATGAATGATATAAAATATCTTTGGCCATTTCTAGCTGCGTATAAAATATCTTTGGAGCCATTTTCTAGCTGCAATATGGAATGGACCGCAAAATATCTGTATGGATCAGTTCTACCAAGAGAGTGGCCTGACCGAAAATATGGCACTCTAGTCTCTTTGTTTTAGGTCTGTTTTTCCTTAATGACACTCAATAGAAGAATCCAAACTGTGTAAATGCCAGTAAATAGTCTAAGATATCCATCAGAAACAAGACGCTAAATCTCTTGATGTTGGACTACAGTGACCCCACACGTCTATGCAAAGTACATGGCTCGAGTTATCAATATCCACCAACTCTTTTCTCTTTCTTTTGGTACCTCTTGTAGTAACATGTAGGGATTCATGATAACTAGTATCAATGTCTAACATATATAGATTATCACATTCATTCAAGCAACCAGTACTCAAAACTTTTGAATTCATAGATAAAGTGAATACATTTTCTCTCACTCAAGTAAGTCCACTTATAATCCCATTCTACCCCAACCGGGTTTGGTTCAACTCGACTCGACTCGACTCGACTCTAAGATCTTTCACCGTCAGTTGGCTTTCTGTAGTTAAGGCAGCCCTGCAATGAAACACTTATATGAGCGGTAGCACCAGAATCCATCCAATAAGTGTTTTTAGGAGCTGAAGTTAAATTAACTTCATAACAGACTAAAACAAGGTACTTGCCCCTCTTTGCAAGCCAAATAGCAAATTTAGGACAGTCCTTTCTCAAGTGATCCGTAATGCGACCCTAGCTAATTAACAAGTACTCTTGCAAATCAACAAGGAAATCTAGCGGAAAGCATGCAATCACGGAAGTACGCGTCAATCCCTTTAACCCCCAAGTACTCTTGAAGAGACAAAAACAAGGAATTTAGAACAAGAATCAGAAACTTACCTTCAAGTACTCTTGAAAACAACTCTGAAATTCTTGGCGCAATTAATCTTGTAGAACTCACTTAGAATTTCATCTTTTCCTTCCTCATCAACTCCTCCTCATCAACACAATGAGAAATGAGCTCGTTAAGAGTCCATTTATTCGGCTGACAATTATAGGAAGTCCTAATTTGTCCATACTGAGAAGGAAGAGAATTCATAACCAAATGGACTAAAAGGTCATCTGGTAAAGCCATACCCAGCACCTTCAGTCTCTTTGCAATCTGAGACATGCTAAGAATATGCTCCCGAGCACCACCATTGCCAGCAAACTTCATGGAGGTTAATTTTCCTAAAAGTGTTCTTTTCCTAAAAGTTTCGGCTTTGTCATTCTTGACATAAGCCCTCTCCAGCTCGGCAAGATAGTTTTGAGCATTGTTCTTTTCAGCTGAGACAGAGTCTCGAACATGTTCTGGTACTCCTTTCTGCATGATCATCAGACCTAAGCGATTAGAACGCTCCCGCTTCTCATACTGAACCCTTTGAACATCAGTGCTCGTAGCAGTAAGAGGAGCAGGTTCGTCCATCCTCAATGCAAGATCCAAATCCATACAGCCCACAAAAATCATAATGTCTGATTTCCAAGACTCAAAATTTGATCCCTCAAGTTTAGGGACACAATCAGGATTAAATGACATGTTAGCTGACAGCAGAGAAAATAAACGAATAGATAAGTATAAGCTCACAATTCACAAATGAAACAATTCACATAAGTAGAGATCAAAAATGGAAATAAGATACAGACACAACATTAATATTCTCATATTCCATCTTGTGGATGTAAAGCATTAACTTGTAATTAGTATCAAAACGCAGCAATCAAAATAATTGATTAACATAGTTCCTGACAAAATAATTAAATCTTCCTGTGCTCGATATATTCATTGTCATGGGAAAATAATCAAAACAATTATCAGATATTTATTTCCAAACAATGTATTCAAAAACTCAGCCAATACGATAGTAAACGCTTCCTTTGGGCCGATTAACCCTTATCGCGCGGAACGAATTTCTTAATAACAGCCCTGTCTAATATTGTTAAATATATATCAATTCCAAGCAATAGGAGGTCACTTTGGTGACTTATTGAATGCAAATAATTTATTTTAACAAAAATATCAACACAAAAGGGACTGTAATCACTCCAGAAATTTTAATCTCAAATTCGACAATCAAATCATTTAATTGTAAATTAAAACAAAACAATCTGCAAATTTAAAATGAATGATTGTCTAAAGTTTAATAATCTAAAGATTATTTAGCCCAAAAAAAAAAAATTATAATCTAGTCTTTTAAGTCCACAGTAAATAAGAGACTAAAGTTATAAAAGATAGACTAAATAAATTTTGAATAATAATAAGTTGCGGGGGTCTAATGTTAATAAATTATATGTCCATGGGTCCTATAACGAACCAAAAAAAAAAACAGAAACATTAGGGGCCTAAATTACGAAAAAGAGAAAAATTAGGGGCCTAATCTGAAATTACAGAAAATTAAGGGGCCTTTAATCTGAAGTACAGAAACTTAGGGCCAATCTGAAGTTTACAGAAAACTTAAGGGCCTAATCTGAAAGTATAGAAAATAGGGCCTAATACGAAATTTTCTAGGGACCTAACTCATGAAATTTAACCAATCCCTAAACTTAAAACCAAAAAAAGAACCAGAGACCAAAATTACAGGTTTTTTTGCCGACTCTCTCCACCTGCAGTTTCAGCCTCTTTTCCGCCGCCAACACACCAAGTTCCAACGCGAAGAACAAGGCTCCGGTCCGCCATTGGACGTGAAACGGCAAGCCAAAAGGTCTCTAAAAACCGGTGTTGAAAAATCACAAATCCCTAAACTGCAATTCAAAAACAAATCTGCCGGCAACAATTGAGGTTTTCAGGTTTTTTTTTTTTTTTTTTTAAAATCAAGGATCCGGCCAGTAAATATAAAAAAAAAACAAATACCTAAATCGAACAATTAATCGTCAAATGACGGAGTTCAAAACCTCTTACCCTGTCTCTTGGGCAACTCGAACGAAATAGTGAGAACAGATTAATTTTTTATTATTATTAAGAGCAAAAACCCTCATCCGTAAACAGAGGTAAACAAAATAAAAAAAAATATATATACGTAAATCCAATCTAAAATACGCAATTATTTGCACAAGGCTCTGATGACGCACTTGTTAAATAAATTAATCCAAATATCAAAAAACAGGACCTAGAATCGTGCAAACACTAGATTCAACAAAAATAGTATTGAATAAGAAAGGTTTGCCGGTACCTGACACGTGTCGTTCGATCCCCTTGAATTGTAGAATAAGGTTTGGCAGCCTTTCCAGAGAATTGAAGGAATCGATTTAGCGTAAGCAGTACAAAAGGAACGTAAAACTGAAATCGTTATTCAACTTCTCTGTGGCCACACCTTTATATACCTGTAGCGTTAGTAACAATCTTATTGTCGGCCTAAATAGACGAAGTATATGAAATTATATAATGGTCCTCCTACACTTAATATTCTATTAATTTAGTTGATCCTCAATAGTCATTTCCACACCACAACATCAACGACCACATCAAGACCACATTTGAAATTGACTTTACAATTAGACTGCTGTACATATTTAATTTTACATATTAAGCCCACAATAGAAAATTAAATCCAACATTCACATCAGTCAGAAGAAACAAATTAAACCAGAGATTTGGTTTTGTTCGTTTCAAAGACGTTAATAATAAAGAGAATCTTCTGAATGATCTTACCAAGATATGGATAGGCTCTTTCAAACTGTGGTGTAGGGTTGCAAGATTTGAGAAGTCGAAGCATCAAGGTTATCACAACAAAGTAACTAGCCAGCCAAAGAGAACGACTTTCAAACAAAGTTGGAGGGATGATAAAAAATATGCTGAAGTGGTGGGGAATGTTCTAAATAAAAACGAAAAAGAGAACATGAGTAATCTTAATAACTCAATTTGTGGACATCTAGTAAATGAGAAAACTCCAGTGTGGGGTAGATGTGAGTACGAAATAAAGCTAGAAGAACTAAAATGGCTAGATTCTTGTTGCGTGGCCTGGTTGAAGGAGTGTTTGAATATCTGCCAAAGCAACACTGAGTAGTATCGGGTGTGAGGTTATCCCATGGGGAGGAAATAGGGTGGTGCTTAAGTTTAGTTCATTCGACAAAGCCCTGTCCTTTTTGGAGAAAAAAGATTTCCATGCAGCATGGCTCTCTCATGTTTGTGTTTGGAATAGTAACTTAAAATTAGGCTGTGATAGATGGGTTTGGCAAAGATGTGAGGGGATTCCTCTTGAACTTGGAATGAAGAGTTTTTCAAGTTGTTAGGGTCAACGTTGGGTCTCTTTTAATGGTTAATGAAAGTACAATATCTAGATCAAGGTTAGATATTGGAAGAGTGTTGATCGCAATAAAATACCCGGACTTCATAAGAACTTCGGTGGAAGTAAAAATTGATGATCGTATTCATAGTATAAGAATTACAGACGATGAAAGTCTTAATTCAGAACTAGGGTGTAGATGGATATTGAGTGAATCAAAGTCCTAGTAGGAAAAGGAGTTCGATTATTATCGATCTCCATCCCAATCTCTGCAGTAGGTGAGTTCTTGACTAGTCATTCCTAGCACACCATTACCGGAATTTATAGAAGCTATAAGGGTTTTCAGGGAAGGAAAAGAAGGCCAAACGACGTTGGAGACAAGTAATTCGAATCTAGCCAATGGAATTGTAGTGCATGCTTCTAAGGACAATGTAGTTTGCACGGGTGAATGTCGCTTAGAGTATGTAGTACCTGGTCCTATGAAAGACTTGGCAGCTCTTCATGAAAGAAATGATTCCATTTTATTCCCTAAGATGGTTAACTAGAGCAGCCCTAATGTGAATTCCAATCTAGCACTTGGGCCAGATGTTGAAGTGGGCCCCTCTCATCTCATCTATAATGCGTTGGAGCCTAATTATTCGATTGAAGAAGCAGGGAATCCATCTGCTTGTGACATAAATAATATGTCTGTGGGCCAAGACAATAGACTTGTGCCAACTAACGGGGCAATAAACTTGGACATGGAGTCCAGTCCAGTTGATGTGGTTAATGGGCTTGATAATGAAGCCAATTTGGGGTCTTTTAACAGAGAGTGTTTGACAAATAGAACTTGAAGACCAGTTTCCTCCTGTGATGAATACAACCAACTACCGTAAAACATTAGCCATGGCTAGAGCCAAACCTCGTGCATCTCGAAACTCAAACTTATCGAACAGAAACCTCCTTCAATCAATAGACGAGGAGGCTTCTGTTGATCTAAACGAGGCTAAAAAAGACTTACAGCTGGGGAAAGAAATAGGGATGCAGTTTGAAGGTCCTGATTCGGTAATGGTTCAGGGCTTTGTGGAGATGAGGCGTCAAGGAAGGAAGTGATTCTCTCAAGAATGTACAAATTTGGGTTTTTTTTTTTTTTCTTAAAACAAATTAAAGGTTGTTCCTAGAATTTTATCTCCAAATGTAAAGGGCTTAGGCAGTAAAGGGATGCAAAGAGGTTAGAAATTTGGTTAGACATTATAAGGCAAATATCCTCTTTCTTTTGGAGACTAAGAAGGTGGGCATTTCAAGAAAATTTATGGAGAAAATCTTGGTTGATAGTAAGTTTGACTAGGCTTGCCTTGATGCGGTAGGAGCTTCTGGTGGAGTTTTTGACAGTGTGGCATTCGTCTGTGTTTCTTCAATCTGAAATTGTATTGGGTTCTTGTTTTGTATGGTGAAAGGCAAATTTCTAGATGTCCTTGATTTCTGCTTTCTGTTTAATAGTTATACCCCAAACGATTTGGCCTCTAGAAAATTGGTTTCCGCAGAACTTCATTATTTAGTTGTGGGTTGTTCCGGATTATGCTGTATAGGTGGGGATTTTAATGCGGTCAGTGAACAACAAGAGCGTAAAGGGTGTGTAGAGGACTTAGTAAGCTGTTCAAATTTTAATTCTTTCATTGCTAACTGTGATTTGCAAGACTTTCCTATTATGGGTAGAAGCGACACTTGGGCAAATGCAGCTGTTAACAAGATGAGTAGGATCGACAGGTTTCTAGTATGTAATGGTTGGCTAGAAAATTGGGCAGGCTTTCAAGTGTTGGGTCTAAATAGAATCTGTTCAGATCATTGCCCTATCCTTTTTGGTTCTGATTTGTCTAACTGGGGACTGAAACCTTTTCGCTTCTTCAGTTTCTGGTGCGACCAAAAGAGTTTCCCAAAAGTCGTTAAAGATTACTAGAATCAAAATATATTTCGGGGATTTAATGGTTTTATTTATGAGTAAGCTTCGAATTCTGAAGAAAGAACTAAAGTCTTGGAATCGATTAGTGGTTGGGATTTTGAATGAGGAAAAATTGAAATGCATTGGGGATTTAGCTACTCTTGCTTTGAAGGCAAAAATTAATAATCTTAGTAACGATGAAGTATCTTTGAGAAGATCTTTGTTCTCAAAACTGTTAGAGATTCAAAGAGCTAAGAGAGTATGTTAAGGCAGAAAGCTAGGGTGAAGTGGCTGAAAGAAGGGGATGCTAATACTAAATACTACCATGCAATAGTTAATAAGAGAGTAGCAAATAATCAAATAGCGATTCTAAATTTTTAATGTTAGGTTTCGGGAGTGGCAGATGTAAGAAATGTAGTTCAACATCACTTCTCTAACATGTTTGCAGCAGACACATCAATAAGACCCTCTCTGAGATGTGAAACAGTCAGAAAATTATCAGAGTCAGAGAGGCTTCGTTTAGAAGTGCCTTTTTCTGGAAAAGAAATAAAGGAAGCTGTTTGGAGTTGCGGTTTATCCAAGTCTCCTAGGTCGGATGGGTACACAATAAAGTTCTACAAAAATTGCTGGGAAACAATCAAAGAAGATCTTTTTAAATTTTTTCAAGACTTTTATGATGATGGAAAGTTATCTAAATGAATTCAAGTTTTATAATATTGATCCCAAAGATTTCGTCTCCTTAATGTCTGTTCGATTATAGGCTGATTTCCCTTATTGGAAGCGTCTATAAGGTGGTAACAAAACTTCTCCTTTTAAGGATGAGGCGGGTTATGAATTCTATCATTGGGGAGAACCAAACTGCTTTCGTGGGGGGTCGTCAAATAATAGATGGTATCTTAATATGCACTGAATTAATTCATGACTAAAAGAGAAGGAAAATTAAGTCAGTTTTTTTCAAGGCCAATTTTCAGAAGGCTTAGGATTTGGTGAACTGGAACTTTCTACTGTCTATGATGGATAAATTGGCTTTTGGTGAAAGATGGAGAAGTTGGATAAAGGAGTGCTTAGAGATTTCCAGATTATCGATTTTGGTAAATGGGTGTCCTATGAAGGAATTTACTATGTGTAGGGATCTCAAACAAGGAGACTTTTTTTCACCTTTACTTTTTCTTATTGTGGTTGAAGGTCTTAATATTCTTATGAGAAATTCGATTGAAAAACGTTTTTTTTTCAAGCGTAAAAGTGGGGGAAGACGAGGTAATAGTTTCCCACCTTCAATTTGCAGATGACTCGGTGATTTTTAATGCTGCAGATAAGGGCCAAATTTGCAATTTAAGGAGAATTCTTGTATGCTTTCAATTCTTATCAAGGGTAAAAATTAACTTCAGCAAGAGTAAACTATTTAGGGTGAAGATTTTTGAACTTGAATTGATAACCTTGCAACCACTTTGGGGTGCATCCCGGATCTCTTGCCTACATCATATTTGGGTATTCAATTGGTAGCAGTCGTAGAAACTTGCTTCTTGGCGTGCAGTGATTCAGAAGTTTGAATGAAGATTGTTGTTGTGGAAAGCAAGAAATTTTTCTTTCGGAGGAAGAATAGCTTTAATCAAATTAGTGTTATCTTCCCTACCCTTGTATTACATGTCTATTTTCAAAGCTCCTTTTTCTATCATCAAAAGAATTGCATCGATCCAGAGAAGGTTTTTAAGGGGTAAAGGGCTAGAGAATGAGAGGCCTTTAAACTAGGTGGCGATGAGTTCTATTTGTTGTAGCAAGGCTTTTGGTGGAATTGGTGTTCCTAATTTTAAATGTAATAACATTTCTCTTTTGGGAAAATGGTGGTGGAGGTTTAAATCGGGAAATGGTTTTTTAGGAAACACATTTTAATTTCAAAGTATGGTAATGAACGATTGTGGAATACAAATTTGGGGTCAGAGTACTGGAAAAAATTATCTCCAGTTTGGTGAGATATAGCTTTTGTTGTTATCTCTTCCTCTCTAAAAACCATTTCTAAGGGAGGATTCAGATGGATTTTAGAAAATAATAATTGTATTAATTTTTGTTTGGTCTTTGGATTGATAATGTTCCTCTCTCTTCGTTGTTCCCAAACTCTTCAGATTAGCAAAAAAATAAAAGGAGTAAGATCTGTGATTGTGGTTTCTTTGCTACTGGTAGATGGATTTGGCA
This sequence comes from Jatropha curcas, assembly GCF_014843425.1. The sequence continues at coordinate 212,576 of NW_023590613.1, read as the reverse complement.
AGTAGCATAGCTGCGTGATTTTAGAAGTTTTCAAGAAGAGTACTAGGCTCAGTTGATCCAGAATTAGATGGGCTGGCAGTTATTCTAGATATGGAAGATGAGTAATCTGGACATTCAACAAGCAAGGTACTTTTTCAGTGAAAAATTTATTTTCTTTAACGGAACAGTTTGAGTTGGTTAAGGTAAATATTCCTTACAATGTAAAACCACTTTGGTCTCCTTTAATACTAGGGAAAGTTTCTTTTTTTTTGTTTGGAGAGTAATGCTAAACAAACTTCCTTGTAGATTAAATCTATTTAGACATCATATTTTATTGAATTTGCAGGAGTGTGTTTGTCCTTTTACAATGGGGAAATTGAATCAGTTGTGTCCTCTTATCTTGTTCTTTTGCAAGGAGTGTGTGGATGGGTGTGCTGAGATGGTGGGATGTTCTGTGTGTTCTGCCATTTTCCTTGGCAGACTTGAGCTGGCAGTGGGAGAGTATTGTTTTGGTTAAAGGGTGTTGTGTTATATGGAATTCTATTATGCTTTTAATTTTGTGGTATATTTGGATAGCTAGAAACAAAGTTGTCTTCAGTGATCTAAGGCAAAATTTGGAACAGGTTGTCGATATGCTTAAATTCAGAAGCTTTGAGTTGTTAATGGCTAAGTTTACTTCTATTGGTCTCAGTGACTACTTTTTGTTCCCAATTGAAGTTTGCAGATCGGAGTTCAGTGGGTATCACAACTGCTAGTCTAGGAAAGTATGTGTTTTGGGGAGCGCCGGTTAAAGGATGGCTGAAGTTCAACACTGACGGTTCTTCCTCTGGTAAGTTGCCTGCAGGGGTAGGAGGTGTGTTAAGGGACAACAATGGATTAGTTAATGTATTTTTTATTATTCAGTCGGTATATTGGATTCAAATGAGGCTGATTACTTGCTATTGTTTCAGCTATTTAGATTTTTTTGAATTCAAATGTTAAACATTTTCCTTTGATTGTGGAATCGGACACTAAAAACACTTTATGTTGGATTAGTCAGAAGCTCAAGCGCTCATGGTATTGGTGGGAGAAGCTTAACAAGTTTGATCAGATTTTGTCTCATCTCAATAAGGTTCAATTTGTTTTCGTCTTGAGAAATGATAACCATTTTGCAGATTCTTTAGCTAAGAAAAGGGTTAGTGCTACAAATTCATTCTTAGCTTGGATTTAGTTTCTTCGTATTTTTGGCAGTTATCTCTTTGTTCTATCATTGTTCAGGATCTCTTTTTCAGTTTTTCTAGCACTCTTCTCTTGTCTTAAGAGAGGTTTCTAGCTCTTGTTCTATTGTCTTGGTATTCTTGTCATCCTAAGCTAGGATCCAGGTGTATTGGGTAAGCCTATTGGCTTGGATGTAGTCGCTCGGGTGTGATGAGTTCTCCTTCTAGCTTTCTTAATAAATTTAATAACCTGATTGCTGATAAAAAAAAAATTATTAGGCCTAGACGTTAATTTGTTTATTAAATAGCTAACAAATGTCTAAATCACCCTTAAGACTAAATCATATGCTAGTCACATGAGTTTACTAATATTCAAATGGCTTTATAATTTTGTGAATATCTCTTTTTAGAATTGCATTACTTCTTCTCTCAAATGGAGTGCTAGATTTAGTTGATCTAGAATAAATTTGTGTAGAGATTAATGGAAAGAGTTTGACAAAACATATGTGTAGGGAAGTAATTGTTGGGTGTCCATTTAGCACAATCATGAAGGCAAGCTAGGAATGGAGTAGACTAACCAGTTAACTTATCATCTAATTAGGCTTTTGATAGGTAAATTATGGTTTTTAATATTTTATAATACTAGTTAACAGTTAACATATATTCAACATGGAAATATATTTTTACACACATTAGCATCAATTTTGAATATGAGCTTTTTGTGTTTGACATTTTTTGCACATATGGCATTTGCAAATAGATATACATTTGTCATTATATTTAAGCAGCAAGTGGGATTTATTCAAGATTTAAATCCTTAAAATTACTGTTGGAAAATCTGAGTTACATGGTTATTTTTTGGAAAATATAAAGAGTTATCAATTTTTTTTTTAAAAAAATTTGCTTTTGAATTATTTTTAAAAATATAATCCGGTAATAATAATGTCAAGTAATACACATTCTTATATAGATTAGACATAAAACTTTACTATTAATAATTAATAAAATTCTTTAACTTTTTAACAAACCAAAAGAATTTATATTTTTTTAATAATAAAAATAAAATGAAAAGATATAGTATTATATCTGTTCACTTGAAGATGATCTTGACAAAAGATATAAAGCTTCATAATAGCAACTAGTCCATCAAAATAATAACTTCGCTAGATCTTATATACTAGATTTCTTTCCATAGAACTTATAGCATACGATGAACACAAATGAGTTTCTACCATTACGTCAATAGCAGCAATAGAGGAACATGTCGCACTATTAGACTCAATTGATCGAAGATCCACACCTATAAATCAAAATCTAAAATCTCTAACCAAATAATATCAAGTATCATACTTTTTATTTATTAATAAACCCACAAAGAAGCGGCCAGATCCTCACAATTAAGGGACAAAAATTATAATAACAAAAGCAAAGAGAAAATTTGTTATAATTGAAAAATAGATATGAATTTATTTAAGTGAGCAAGGGTTAAAACCGAAACAAAGAGTAGAAGGTGAAGTGAAAAAAAGAGCATCATCAGCGGTAACCCCACTTAGGTTATTCAAAGCCTCTTTGGTCCTCCTTTTTGAAATCTGAATTCTTTCTGAATTGAAATTTCGAGATAAGAAGGTTATGAGCTTGCTAATCCAGCTAAGGAGGAGTAGTCAAGCTAAGCAACAACATAAAACTCCCCCAAAAGGCTAAGGTGAAATTTCTACGTTCTTTCTCTTTCAATTACATCCTTTGCTTTATGTTCATCTCTTTTTTCCTTTCAAATTGATAATGAAAGCCTGAAAAATATGATATTTGAAAGATAAAATGAATATTTCTTCGATTAAAATCTATCAACCCCTATCTTATGATGGGTAGACTTACTTGTTTCTAGTTTTTATTTGAATGGATAAGCAAGCATGTTCGATTATGAAACTTGAGTTGCGAACCAAATCACCAAAAATTCTCTATTTTCCATTTCTCTTTCTTCTCTTTATTGCTTTGTCTAAGAGATGTGGTAATCCTAGAACCCCAAAAAGAAAATATCTTGGCAAAAGAAAATAATTGGATTAAATAGACGTTCATATTGTGAATCAAATCCAAATGATCATTTTGATGCTATTTAGTGGACTGGACTAAGTGCTTGGGTTAAGGCCTCACAGTAGTCTATGGAAAGCAAAAAAAATATCTTGGCAAAATCTTTGACTTTTTTTTTTTCCTCTTCCTATAAAAGTTGATTGAACCTCATATTGCTTTTATTTGTTCACAGTTGAACGTTAAGTCAAATGAGTTTTTTATTTTTTTTCAAAATTTTATTTGTGTTTGAATTCATTTTTTATAAAATATAGGTTGTCAACTACAAATTTTACATATTAAAATTAATTTTTATGTTGAATTTTGATATTTATTATGTATTCTTTTGTCATAAATATGAATATCATTCAATAAATATTTTTTTGATCATGATGATGACAATGAAGAAAAAATGACAATATCTATTATTTAAATTATATGTTGGAATTATTTAAGATGTATTCATGAATAACCTTGTATAAATTCATTTCAAATAATGATTATGTGGTTATAAGAAGTAATGATGGAAAATGGAAAACCATGTGTTAATTTATTCATAATGGATAAATACACATCGATAAATCTTTGTTAGGATCTGGACAGAAATTACAGAGTCATTCTTCGAGTAGAATGTCTTTTTTTTTAGAAAGTTAGTATATTTGTTCACAATCTTATTGGATGTAACCAAGTAAGCAAGTTTAAGAATTGTTTTAAACATTAAGGTAAGATGGTAAGTAGAAATTTGCATGAATCATTAAAGACAATGATGTGATGTCCAATTGATATAATGAAGTCTAAAAATTCAACATTTACTAATATTTATCTTGAGATACTCGATATGATTCTACATAAATTATTGTACAAACTATCATGTTGATGTAATTGCTAGTATTCACATACTAGTTTTGTTAACAAAGAAACTAGATTTGGTTCTGCTACGAGCTCAGAGATTGAGTAGTGGTAAATTGTGAATTAACCCGTCCTTAGGATAAATCTGTAGTATTTATATCGAATTTTAGGATATTTCCCTTAGGGTAAGGATTAAGAATCCTACATTAATTGGTAATTGGAGTTTATTTAGGAGTTTAATATTATCAATGTGTGTGTGTGTGTGTATATATATATACTCTCGCGCGAGTGTCGGGTAAATTGTGAATTAAACCCGTCCTTTAGGATAAATCTGTAGTAATTTATATCGAATTTTAGGATATTTTCCCATATAGGATTCGGCTACGGTGGTAAGCAAATCCTACATTAGATTGGTTAATTGGAGTTTTATTTTAGGAGTTTTAATATTATCAAATGTGTTGAATTGTGTGTGTGATGTATATATATATATATATATATATATATATATTATTTATATGATATATATATATATATTGATTATAGTATCTTCTTCAGCGAAGTATACGCAGGGTTATGACTTCTAAACTTAAACGGCGATCGTATCCGCTTATGATCGGCTACTCTGTCTCAAACGCGTTAGACAGTAAGAGCTTAATCAAATCCGTTAATGGCTGTGGATTTGCCAAAAATCCAATTTTCAATTTAAACTTAGTAAATAGTAAAATACTGTAATGGTTTTCAACCCATTTGCATCCTTATGGTTAAAGGATGATCCACCAGTATCATTCCTTGGCCCATTGTAAAGGTCATTATAAAACCCATCCTCGAAGAATAGGTATGTCAAGTTTAATGAAATTACACCCATCCCGTTGTAAGTCCCTTTTTGAGTTGATTGTTGGGCAGTGAAGGGTATAACCAGGCGATGATCCCTAAATTGTTGGTATCAGAGCCAAAGGATTTAGTATATTATACACTGATAGTAAATCTATTATGATAGAGGAAGCCGACTGAAATACCGTGGAAAGGTTTGGGTATGCCTACTGAACCCGTTGTAAGTCCCGTTTGGACAGCTTGAAGATAAAAAGAAAAAAGTAAAAAGAAGGACAACTCATCGTCCTCATCTTCTTGTAAAAGGCAGAAGGAACCTTATTCCTTCAATTTGATCTCATAAACTAGTGGCAGACCAAAGACTATTCATACACAGTAAAGGTCAACCATTATCCACATCAGAAAATTGTAAATTTGTATGTTGATTCTGAAGTAAAATTCATTATTGTTTAAAACTGATCATCATCTTTTATATTCATTTATTCTCATTCAGCGATCATTATCAATATACATATTAATCAAGATATCATTAATATATATGTCAAATAATATACTATTATCAATAGGATTTATAATCATATGTATGATATGTTTATTAATTTATAAATATTAAAATCAACTTAATATCTGAGTCTGAGTAATTAATTAAACGGTCCTTGTATTTATATTGTCCAATTATAGGCAATCCTAAGCCCAAAAGCTTAGTTAGTAAACCCCTCTCCTCTCTTTCCAACGTCCACTGTAAGGATTCAAGGTTAGAGAGATTCTTTAACTTTGTAAGTCTAATCTTTAAATTTTGATATATGTCTTTTCAATTTTGAATCAATATTAATTTTTGTAATTAAATAAAGTTTTTATATTTTCAATATAAATTTGCTACTTCTTAAAGCCCTGGCTTAAAGGCTTTCTTCTCTTTCCCCTCCACATTCTGACTTAATTCTTAGGGGATCCCAGGTTAAGGTTGGCAGAACCCTAAACCTTTAAAATTTGTTCTTGCGTAAAATTGTATGTTGTATAGTATGACTCTGTGGTCCACCTTAGTGTGATCTTCCACATCAGAAAATATGTAAATTTGTATGTTTGATTCTTGGAAGTAAAATTCATTATTGGTTTAAACTGATCATTCATCTTTATATTCATTTATCCTCGTTTCAAAAGATTCAAGATCTTTGCAACGGTCCCTAGAACGCTTTTGTTGGTATTGAATAGCTATTATATATATATATATATATCTATTACCTATTATATATATTAATCAGGTTAGTTCTCCCTTAGTTATTTGCGTCATTTTAATGTCCAAGAGAAGTTTTTATTTAATTCTTGTTACTGTCCTTTTTATTTTAGTGTCCTTTTCAACTGCTTGTGGTTATGATGGATAGCCTTCTCTCTCTTGTTTTTTATTTGGGAAAACGAGTCGGTTGTTTGGTTCGTTCGCTGAGGAACCCATGGGTTCTCAATTAATGAGCGTGACCCTTCAATACCTCGACCCTCTATAAATATGGGAATCCATTTTTCCTCACTTTGCTTCTATATATTACTATTATATATTATCAGTAGTCTCCCCTTAGTTATTTGGTCATTTATGTCCAAAGAGAAGTTTTTATTTAATTCTTGTTACTGTCCTTTTTATTTTTAGTGTCTTTTCAACTGCTTGTGTTATGATGGATAGCCTTCTCTCTCTTTTTTTTTTTGGGGAAAACGAGGTGTTGGTTCGTTCGCTGAGGGAACCCCATGGGTTTCTCAATTAATGAGCGTGACCCTTCAATACCTCGACCCTCTATAAATATGGGATCATTTTTCCTCATTTGCTTCATTCTTCACTTTCTGAATCCATAGCATATCTCTCTAAAACTTTCTCTCTCTAACTCAAGTATGTTTCTTTATTTCTATATTTGTTTTTCTTCTAATTTTCTTTTCGAGTCATGGGCTCTCCTAGTGGGGAAGATATCCAAGTTTCGCTTGATTGGTTTGATGATGATATGCCGAGGAGGTAGACTCGGGGGTAGGCGAGGCTAGGATAGAAAAGAGAACGTGAGAGTGGCTGATGTGCCGTTTAGCATTGATAAGGGTGAGCTATTAGACATAAGTTTAGTGTATCAAATTCCTTCAGAGTATGAACTAATCAGACCCAATGAGCAAATGAGGATTATTGAGCCTCTAGATAAGAACTCTATCATGATGTATGAAGAAAGTTTTAGATCTGGGGTTCGGCTCCCTTGTTCAGAGTCCCTCAAATCCTTTTTCAATGAATATAATATAACCATTAGCCAACTACATTCTAATGGTCTGAGGTTTCTATGTGGTATAGTATCCTTAGCTCGCTAAGAGGAGCATGTTTTGACAGCTCGGGCAGTTCAAGAGCTTTACCATATTGGTGTCCATCCGAACGAGGATCATTGTTTCCTCTAAACGAAGAAGGACTACAACATGTTTGCTAATAACTCAAAGGTCTCCTCCTTAAAAAATTGGAAGTCTAAGTTCTTTATTGTAAAGCACTAAGGAGGGTTCAAAATACCGAATCAATGGACTGCCGATCCACTTCGCCAACTACCTGCCTCGCCTACCCGTTATGATGAAATATGTGTGGCGATCATAAAGGCTAGGGGTTTAAAATCGGTTAACCTGAAGTAAGTGATAGTTGAGGGTTATCTAACCTGTTCCCCTAGTGGTCCTATAAGACCTAACCTTACTTGTGCTAAATATTGGTTAACTAACTGACCGTTTATAAATTTTTGTTATTACCTTTGTGCAAGCATGGCTCCTAAGAAAGCGAAGAGTTCCAAAATGGCGAAGGTGGCCGAGGCAATGAGAAAATAAGCTGTGGCTGAGAGCTTGGGGAAAGAAGTCCTTGCAGTGATGTTGGATCAACAAATGCCTAAGGTTGAAGCTACCTTGGGGGACTCCCACTCTGAGCCTACCCCCTTGAGTCCCCCATCTGAGCCTCCGTAAAAGAGGTAAAGAGAAGTGCCCATCTCTATTTCCCCTTCTATTCCTCCTAAGGCTGGCGAGGCTTTAGATATTCAGGTGTATTTTATGAAGTATGGGGTGAATTATAGTCTCCAAGAGAATGGGTCAAGCCGAGAGATGGCTCGCCACTGTCTGTTTCCTACAGACGTACGTTACTTTGATCATATGGATGACTTGGATAGAAAAGACTTTGTCAACTAAGCTCTCTTCCAAGCTCTAAACACTAACAACTCGAGCTTCGCTCGGATAACTAAGCTGAGGAGAGGTTATTTAGAAATGGAGGTTAAGAAAAACAAACTGGAAGATGCTCCAAAGAGTGTGGAAGTGAGTGCGAGGGAGCAGGAGGCTCGGCATAAAGTGAATGTTGAAGCTCGGGAAGCTGAGCTTGACAAGTTAAAAGAGGAGAATTGGGACCTATTAGTTAAGAATAGGGATTTAGAGAGTAAGAGGAAGGAGGTAAGGGAGGAGTTATAGGTACTTTGGAATCTGGAGGTGACCATGGCAAAAGAATTGGCAAAGGCGTGTTTAAACCTTATAACCAAAATTATTGTTGAGTTGAAGGCCCGAGATCCAGACAAGAATTGGAGCTAGGTTAATGACGTATATCCTGATGATGGTGAGGAAGGTGAAGAAGAGGAGGATGGTGTAGGGGAGGTTGAAGGTGATGTTTTTCAAGAAACTATTATTACGGACATCTTGTCTTCGCAGCAAGCGAACACCGTGGTGTAAGCAGATATTCACATCATCTCTTTAGAGGGGCGAGGCACTTTTGAAGATTTTCCTGCAGGGCAAAATATTTAGTTAGGAGTTCTTTTTATTTAGTTTGTAAGGAGGTTTCTTTGTGTAAAGACCTTTTTGTAATCGTCGCATGTAACATTCTTCTTTTTAGCATTATTGAAGATAATTTATATTCCAATGTTGTATCTCATTTCCTTACTTGTACTAGTATTGTCTTCTTATTATGTCAATGTTAGAATGCAGGCGAACTTAGACATGCCTGATCTGATGGACTTAGTGAAGAGTGCATTTAGATTAGTTTGGAAGAATCACGTATGTTCGAGCTATGAGACTTTTTTTTTTTATGAGATAACAAATGCCTAAGCTTGGGTGAGCTATGTGTGTCCAGGCTATAGACTTCAGTTAAAAGAACGTTTTAAGTCTTTGGGTTGGGCGAGCCATATATGTCTGAGTTATAGACTTAATTAGGATATCGTTTTGAGTCTTTAGGCTATGCGAGCCATGTATATAAGAGCTTTAGACTTGGTTAAGAGACCGCTTAAGTCTCTAGGCTAGGCGAGCCATGTGTATGTGAGTTGTAAACTTAGTTAGGAGACCGCTTGAGTCTTTAGGCTGGGCGAGCCATGTGTATCTAAGCTTTAGATTTGGTTAGGAGACCGCTTAGGTCTATGTAGGGCGAGCTACGTATGTTCGAGCTAAGGACTTAGTTTAGGGACCGCTTAGGTCTATGTAGTGAGCTACATATGTCTGAGCCATGCACTTACTTTGGGGTTAAGAAAAAGCAACAAATTCTAAGGAAGAACTCTCAAGAAAAACTTAATATATCATGACCCCTTTTATCTTCATAAGGCATGATATATCAAGTGAACAAACCTGAAGTTCTTCTATTATAATAGTAATTGAAAGATATAGTACATCTCTTTAAGTGAAAACACAATAAGCCTTCTTCAAATTGTCTGCATTCCATGTTCTAGGCAGCTCGGCTCCTTCAATTTTCCTGAGCTTGTATGTGCCTGGGCCCAACTGTTTTGATATTTCATAGGGGCCCTCCCAGCTCTGTCCTAACTTGCCTACCCCAACCGAGCCTCTAATTATTTTTGCTTTTCACCACACCTTATCTCCTACTTTGAACTGTCTGCTCTGGACTCGCCTGTTGAAGTACCCTCTTATCCTTTGCCTGCATGCCTCAGCTCGAACTGTTGCCTCTTCTCTAAGTTCTTTTGCTAAGTCCAGGTTGACTTTCAGGCTCTTGTTGCTATTAGGCTCATCATATTTTCCTGTTCTTCTATTGGGAATACCTATTTCAATTGGCTCCACTGCCTTGTTCCCATAGACAAGGGAGAAAGGAGTTTGCCCAATTGCTTGCCTAGTTGTGGTCCTGTAAGCCCATAGTACGCTGTTTAATTCTTCTGCCCAGTTAGCCTTTTCCCCGTCTAGCCTCTTTTTTAGACCCTGCAGAATAGTTCGATTTGTGACTTCGATAAGACCATTAGTTTGGGGATGAGCTACCGAGGTGAAATGGAGTCCAATGTGCCAATCTTCATAAAATGATCTGAAAACCCCTAAATCAAATTGTTTGTTATTATCAGTGCAAGTCTGTGGGATACTCCATATTTGAATATCACATTGTTCTTAAAAAAACTAATTACCCGAGCTGGGGTAATGGTGCTCAAGGCTTCAGCTTCTACCCATTTAGAGAAGTGGTCAATTGCAATTACTAAAAGCTTTCTCTGCCCCGTGATCATAGAAAATGGCCCTAGTATGTCTATTCCCCACTGAGTAAAGGGCCAAGCCGAACCTAAGGGTTGTAATTCTGTGGAAGGCTTCCTGGGTATATGATCATATTTTTGGAAAGTATTGCAGTGGTGAACGTATTGGCGTACATCTTTCTTCATTGTTAGCTAGTAATACCCTAGGAGTAGAATCTTCCTAAGCATTACGTTCGAACCTTCATGTGCCCCACAAACACCCTCATGGGTTTCTCTTATAATGTAGTCGCCTTCTTCTTTAGTTAGGCACTTCGCCCAAGGATGTGATTTTGGTCTTCTGTAGAGTTCCCCATTCTCAACTGCATAGTTTGCAGCTTTTCTGTAGACTCTGATCGTCTCCTGCTTGTCATTTTGTATAAATTCAATGATCGGACTCATCCAATTATTGGCAGTCTGAGACACAAGGGTTTCATTGAGCTTGTAGCTCGACTAGCTTTGATGCTCGACCATTACTTTTCCTGGTAATCCCTCCCTTTTTGTTGTGATTTTAGCTATAGTGTCTGCCTCTTTGTTATCATCCCGATCTATTTGAGTTATTTTCCAAGTATAGCCCTCTTCTTCTAGCTTGTATAAAAGGGAGACGACTAAGGAGTGATATTTCGTTAAGCTCGCCTCTTTGGTGGTGAATATACCTGTGATTTGGTTAACCATAAGTTATGAGTCTGGGAAAATGTGAAGCATTGGAGAACGTACCTCTAGGGCTAGCTTGAGCTTTGTAATTAGGCCCTCATACTCAGTGCCATTATTGGTTGTTGCAAAGTCTAATCATACGGCATACCAAACTTTTATTTTCCCTAGTCTTTGCAACATAATTTTTGTCACAACTCTCAAATTTCATAGGGCCACATTTACGTGTAACAGCCAAGTGCTGCTATCAAGATTCATCTCACTGGCTCTTGGTTCGTCCTTTTCATGTCCCCTGGAGAATTCAGCTACAAAATCTACCCGTACTAGTGCCTTCAGAGTAGTGCGGGGTGTATACCTAATATCAAATTCGTCCAGCCCGATCGACCATTCAACCAATCTCCCAGATCTCTCAGCTCTGTATAAGACCTTCTTTAGAGGATGGTTAGTGCGGACAAATATAACATGCGACTGGAACTAGTGCCGTAATCTGTTCGCCGAGGTAAGGATGGCGAAGGCCAAGTTTTCAATATTTGGATACTGTAACTCGACACCTCTTAAAACTTTGCTAGTGAAGTAGTGTCGTAATCTCTTTAGTAGCGGCTAAGTACAAGTATAGAGGTTCGCCATTCCTAGGCATGCCTAGGAGAGACACTAAAGATAAGAAATCCTTTATCTTTCAAAAGCGGGCTGACACTTATCATCCCACTAGAAACCCTTCAATTACTTTAAGGTTCGATGGAAAGCCATGCACCTCTTGGCCGAGCATGAGATGACACACCATAGAGCTATGATTCGACCATTCAGCCGTTGCACTTCATGTATGTTGGGAGGTGTCTGCATCTCCAATATTGCTTTTATCTTCTCAGGGTTCACTTCTATCCCTCTCTGTGATATCACGAACCTCAGAAACTTTCCTGCCTTCAATTCGAACATGCACTTGTCTAGGTTAAGTTTCATGTTGAATTCGCTTAAAATCTAGAATGCCTTCTGTAGATCCCTGGCATGGTTGGTAGCTTGGGTGCTTTTGATGATCATATCATCCACATATACTTCCACTGTTCGCCCAATCTAGTGTTAGAACATACTGTTGACCAACCTCTGGTATGTGGCCCCTACATTTTTAAGTCCAAAAGGCATGACTTGGTAATAATAGATACCCCTATCTGTGGTAAAACTTGTCTTTTCCTCATACAGCTTGTTCATTCTTATTTGGTGATACCCTATTGCTACATCTGCAAAACTATATACTTCATAGCCAGCAGTTCAGTCTACTAGGTGGTCTATGTTGGATAGAAGATAAGGGTCTTTAGGGCATCCCTTATTTAGATCAATGAAGTCGACACATAGTCTCCATTTGCCATTGGATTTTGGTACCAACTCCACATTTGCTAACCATTCAGGGTAACTAACCTCCCTTATGAAATCGGCTTTCAATAATTTGTCGACCTCTGCTGTTATGGCTCATTATCTCTCTCGTCCATGATTTCCCTTCTTTGTTTGACTAATTTGTAACTTGGGTTGATGTGAGCTTATGGGATATGGTGTCGGGGTTTATCCCAACTATATCTTCTGCAATCCAAGCGAAATTGTTAACATTACCTACTAAAATCGCCTTAACGTCATTCTGCACTTCCTCTGATAACTCGCCCCTAATGTTAAACATTTCCCTGGCTCTACCTCCTATGTCATAAGCTCACCCACAGGTGTTGGGTTGGAGTCTGAGTTGTGCCTAGGTATGTTAAAAGGCTTGTGCTCGGCTGGTTCTACATTTAGTTCTCCATCGGGCATCCACATAATTAGGAGGGTAATGAGTATATTCTTCAATACTATCATGTAGGCCTCTCGGGCTGTCTTATGATTGCCCTTTATAGCTATAACCTCACCATTATTAGAATAAAACTTCATGGTGAGGTACCTAATACACATGGCTGCCTCAAATTCATACAAAGATGGCCTACCAAGAATGGCATTATATGGGAAGTGGATGGTTGCTACCATAAATTCTGCTTTAAGTTTTCTTGATATTCCTTCAGTTTCGAGCTCAAGAGTTAAATCTATAGACCCTGACACTTGTACAGGCTTCCCTACCAAGCTGTTTAGCGTAGTTCAGATAGGCTGTAATTTCACCTAGTCTAACTTCAAAGCTTTAAAGGCTTCCATAGTCAGTAGGTTAACTGCACTACCTTGGTTTACCAAAATTCTCTTTATCAGGAATTTTTCCAAGATTCCCTCAATTACTAGAGCATCATTGCGTGGAGTATGCACATGCTCACCATCTGCCTTTGAGAATGAGATGGGTGGTCTTGTTCCGGGCTTCTTTTGGAGTAGGATAAAGTAGATTTCCCTAGCTCTCCTTTTTTGAGTTGAGTTGCTATCCCTACCTGATGAGCCCCCAAAGATGGTGTGAATTGTGCCTAAGGTGTGGCATTCCTTCGACTGCTTATCCCTTTTGATTGTTTCTTCTTGGGTTCACCCAGCAAACTCCTTCAGCTAGCCTTTTTGTACAAGGCGCTCAATCTCTTTCTTCAACTGCCAGTAAGCTTCGGTCTCACACCCTAAATCTCTATGGAACTCACAATACTTAGTTGTATCTCGACTGCCTAAGGTGTCTTCCTTCATTCTCCTTGAATAGTAAAGTTGGACATGATCCCTATGCTCTCTTGCCCAAGACAATATCTTTGAACAGGGCCTATTTAGAGGGGTGAACTCCCATTCTAGCTGTGACCTATCGTCTTTTGCATAAGGCGTTCTAATGGCATAACTAGTTTGAGGATGTCTAGCGGGCGACCTCCGCCTTGATGAGTGCCTCCGTATTAGGGACAAGCGTCGCCTATGCCTGGTCTTCTCTTCCCTGGGCGATCTCCATTGCTGAGCCTCGTAGGCTTCATCCATATTAGTATACTTGTGAGCTCGTGCCATGAGTTCAGCAAAAGTCAAAAGAGGATCTATGCTCAAACTTTCAAACAACTTGTTATACCTACATTTCTTTGCCATGACACTGATCGCCACTTCATCATTTAAATTATCCACTTGTATCGCCATCCTTTGAAACTTAGAGATGTATTGTCTCAAAGTCTCCCTCTTCTCTTTTCAAGTCTAAGTTAGATGATATCTTTTTGGACGGCAAGCTTGTTATGAAACAGGCTCGGAATGCTATGGCTGACTCTGAGAATGAGTGAATAGACCTCGTCTTAAGAGTTTGATACCACTCCTAGGCCACCCCCTTCAAGGTAATTAGGAAAACCTTACACATGAGATCTTATGAGTTGGTTTAAAGGTACATCATAGTTTGAAAGATCACTAGATGGCTTCACAAATCAGAAGACCCATCATATGGTTGACAGGTTGGAATTTTGAACTTCAAAGGGAGGATGCGCCCAATATACTGGCTGACAAGGGCCAATCTTATCGAAGACCAGTCTCCTACTTCCCCTGCCTCTCTACATTCTCTGACCAGTTCCTTTACCACGTTTCGGAGGTTGGCATTGTCCATGATTGGTTGGGTGTGGCTCGGTTCTTGACTTCAAAGGGCTATCATGCCAAGTTTTACCTCTGACTCTGCATCTTGGGCTTGTTCAGTCGCTGGAAGAGTTGATAGTTTAAGTGATGGTGGGGCTGCACTGTGCTCTCTGAGGTGTTTGCTCGTCTGTTCACCTCGACGTGCTAGGTTGCAGTTAGGGTGAGGAGTTCCCAAAAGTTATTTCAGCGCAGTTGTAAATTGTGAATAAGCCTAGGCCAGGGCAGCCGCCACCTAGGGGTCGGTCGTGGGTGGGGTAACCAGTATAGTTTGCAAGATTACTTCGCCATGGTTATCGCCCTAACCTTCTTTGTTAGGGTTTTCAACAAGGTTGTTGGCCATGATTGTCAAGGGTAAAAAGCGAAAAAAAAAATCTAGATTTCTAGGTGTGAAGGTGTGATCCATGCTCACCACCACCAATTGTTACGAGCTCAGAGATTGAGTAGTGGTAAATTGTGAATTAATCCATCATTAGGGTAAATCTGTAGTATTTATACTGGATTTTAGGATATTTCCCTTAGGATAAGGATTAAGAATCCTACATTAATTGGTAATTGGAGTTTATTTAGGAGTTTAGTATTATTAATGTATTTATAATTTATTATTATTATTGTATATTATTAGGTTCATTGGTGGGAAATGTGTCTCTGTATAAAAACATAATGGTTGTTTGTAGTTTTGACATGTAATTATATATGCATTGGCATGGTGGAAAGGTACAACTCATTTTGGACAATTTTTTCAATATACAATTCACAACGAAAGTTTGAATTTTCCTAAATCATCACATGGTGAATCTGTGTTGACTATCTTTTCAAATTCTTTTTATTATATAATTTTTAGATACACTATATATGCAATATCTCAATCTCATCATAAAGAGGACTCCTGACATCGATTATTATCATGTGCAAATATGTGTTTGGTTAATTGACTAAAAATAGAAAAAAATAAAAAGATCTAATTAACCCAAAAGAAGTAAACGAAGTCAATTAATTAAAAATACTAAAAAAAAGATATTTTCTAAAATGAAAAGAAAAATTAATTGGATTAAAATAATCTATAATTTATAATGTGAGGATGAGGAGCGAACATTAGAGTTGCCAAAAATAACACTATTAAATTATGGATCGACAAAAATATTTCTAAAATTTTTAATTTTATTGGTTGAAAAAATAAAAATAATTTGATTTAATTAATTATATTAGTTGCCTATTTAAAATCTAAGTTTTATTTCTAAAAGATGAAGTAAAAATTATTAAAATAAAATAATAAATTTATAATAGTGTGTAAAATAATTATAGATTTAATAAAGTGAAAAATTTATTCCAATCTCTAATTGAGAAACTTTATACTAATTAGCATTTTTAGCTCATACTCTATCATAAAGTTTTGTCATATTTTGATTACAAATTATAATCCCTTTTTTATATATATATTGTTGGTGTCCTATTATGGAAGTTTTTTTGTATCTTAATTAGCAATTACATATTATATTATGACAGTGGGTATTTATTTAAATTTAAGGCATGACATAAGACACTTTTTTTAGGACTTAATTGCCTCTACTATGAATGCTGTAATTCCTTCAAGATATAACAAAACCTGAAAAGCTAAGTGCCACCTTTTGACATTTAATATTTTCTTATTAAATTTTAGATTCCCTCCAAAACATCCCTCTAAACCAACTTGTTTTTAAATTACAATATCCCATACTATAAACACCCCTCCCTAGCTGACGTGGACCATAAGGAAAAATTATTATCTAGTCCATCAGGTTTTACATAATTATCTAACTAATCTCAAGTTTTGCGCAAATATCTAACTAGTCCCTCAGGTTTAACTCCGTCTAATTGAAAGGTCCTTCCATTCGCAAAATATCTAACTAGCCCTCAGGTTTAACTCCGTCTCAATTGAAAGGTCCTTAACATTCGAAAAGTTAATTTTTTCGTAATTGAAGACTTAAAAATTTAAAACACCTCTCGCCTTAGCTGACGTGGACCAGTATGACAGCGATAAGGGAGGGAATTGTATAAACTAAAAGACTAATTAATAAGTTTTCTCTATTAAAGTCGATGGAGACATAATCATTTTTCCTCTTAAATGTACAGTTAGTTTTAGATTATAATATTTTGCAAATCGGAAAAACCAATTAAATATAAATTATGTCTCTAAAATCTCATTACTATCTTTCATTCATATAATATTTCGTCACATTTTAGAAATTTTCAATGTCTTTTTAAAAAAATTATTAAATTTGTTATAAATTATAATTAAAAATTATTGAATAAAATTTTGACAATATTACTACTTAATTTAATATTAATTCTCTAAGAAAATCATTAAAATTGAAGTAATAATTATTATTCATACACAAAGGCGTAAATATGAAAAAAAATATTTATTACTCCTTAAAACCGCAAAATATAACAAGTATTTATTAGACTAAATAGAAAAAATATTTAAGAACAACTATTTTCTTCAAATTTTGACAAGTATTATGGAACAAAGACAGTATTAAAAAAAAGGAATTAAAAAAATTTAATTTGATGTTTCTAATTTAATATTATTAAATTTAAGTGATCATGAAAGTAAATACCTCTTTCAAAAAAAGATAAATACCTTCATTCTTCTTTTACCCCAAATTATCATCATAGTTAAATTTTAGAAAAAAAGTAAAAACATAATTTTCTATTTTATTCATATTAATATGCATAATTTTATCAAGAACATACTATTATATGATAAAATCTTAAAAAAAAAAAAAATAAAACAAAAGTTATTCCATTCTATTTATATTTTAGTATTTCAGGCTTACTACGGGCCTCGGGGGTCTTAAGCTTACCTGGGCCCTAGTGCCGGTCCGGCCCACGGAAACGGGTCGTGACAGTAAGAGAGGAGATGTTATATGATTTTGAAAAATTATAAAAATAATTATTAAATTTAATATAAATAAGGGTAAAATTGAAAAAAAAATTAATTACTCATTAATATTATTAATATTCTAAAAAAAAAGATATTTGCGTAGAAAACACCGGCTCTAAAATAATAGTTAGTTATAGATAAAAAAAGTTATTATTATTGCCACCTATATTATTATAATTTCATAACTTTGAATATGAATATTAATATTTAATGCAAGGTTATCTGCGCAAAAGATAAACTAGGTATATCATTATAGCATGGAAGGAACAAAAGGGAAACAAACTAGGTATATCATTATCGCTTCATATTGGTCCACGTCAGCTAGGGAGAGGTGTTATAGTCTTTTAGTCTTCAATTAACGGAAAAAAACTAACTTTTCGGACGGAAGGACCTTTCAATTAGACCAATTAACGGAGTTAAACTGAGGGACTAGGTTAGATATTGCGCCCAAATCACTGGATTAGTTAGATAATTATGTAAAACCTGAGGGACTGATAATAATTTTCCCTTATGGTCCACGTCAGCTTAGGGAGGGGTGTTTTAGTCTTTTTTAGTCTATTAATTAACGGAAAAAAACCAACTTTTGGACGGAAGGGACCTTTTAATTAGACGGAGTTAAACCTGAGGGACTAACTACGATTAATTTTGGCAAAACCTTAGATTTAGTTGGTTAATTTTGTAAAACCTGAGGACTAAATTAATCAAATTACCCTAACTTAAACCCAATATCTGTTAATTAGACGGAGTTAAACCTGAGGGACTAACTAGATATTTTGGCAAAACCTTAGATTAGTTGGTTAATTTTGTAAAACCTGAGGGACTAAATAATAAATTACCCTAACTTAAACCCAAATCTGTTATCTTAGAATCGAAAATACAACTAAAAATATTTCTTAACTAGAAGTTCACTAATTATACTAGCACGCATATGGCCTTATGCTACCTCTTGTATTCATGAACATTTATAATTTTATTATTGTTGAAGCCACGCCACTTCTCATTTTCATATAGGTGAAGTTCTTATTTAAAATAAACAATTACTTCATTGAGAGTGTCACTACTCATCCTCTTTTATTAACCTAAAGCTAATTTATATATCATTAAATAACTATGAATTTAGTATTTAGTTCCTTTACTAATAATTTATTATTACCCTTTAAATTCTTCATTAGTAATGTCCTAAACGAAATGGTTCTCATTATTAGTAAATCTATCCAGATGGTCTTAAACCAAAACATGAAGATTTACTTCATATCAAATCTCTCAAGAGTCCTTTAGTAAATGGATATGCCAGGTTGTTGCAACACCTAACATAAACAATGGTTATTATACCACCAATTATCAATTATCTCACATATTCGTGTCTCACGCTGATATGTCTAGATTTTCCATTAGATCTTACTATATGTTTTAGACGTAGTTGATTAACTATCACAGTATAAGGAAATAGCTGGCATTGGTTGTGGCCACAACTTTATATCTAATAGTAAATTTCTTCATATAATTTACACCAACATGTTAGTTCCAATAATTAGCATGTCATCTATATAAAGACATGTGATTATTCCAAAATCATCTTTAAACTTAGAATAAACACATTGATCAGACTATTATGCTTAAAACCATATTTTAAGATGACATAATCAAATTTCTCATGTCATTGTTTGGGTGCTTGTTTTAACCATATAAAGATTTAACTAATTTATAAATTTTGTTTTTCATATCCTAGTAGAATAAAACCTTCAAGTTGCTCCATATAAACTTCTTCATCCAAGTCACCATTCAAGAAAGCAGTTTTAATGTCCATTTGATGCACAAATAAATTGTAGATTGATTTAAGGCTAAAAGTACTCTAATAGATGTTATTCTAAGTATTGGTGCATAGGGGTCAAAATAATATATTCCTTCCTTTTGTTTAACTCTTTTTATTGCCAGTCTTAATTTGAATGTTTGTTTTGAACCATTTGTATTATATTTTCTCTTGAAAAGCACATTTACAGTCAATTAGTTTGGAACCAGGTAGCAAATTTGGTAGAATCCAAGTGATATTACATAATAATGAATCCATTTAATCATTAGTTGCCTCTTTCAAAAATGATGCATTCCTAGAATGCATTGCTTTTTGGAACATTTTATGGTCATCCTCTACATTTAATAGAATTAAAATTTTATTAAGTACTTCAATCATATTGCCTTCTAATAAGAAAACAAGAGATTGAGAGGATATAAAATTTGATCGTTCTTTGAAGACTCTAGCACATTGACTCCTCCTAACTTCGATAAGAGGATCACTTTTATTTTTAGAACTAGATTCAGCATTTTGACTTGTGCTAGGACTAAGATTAGAAGCGATTCTTGGTTCAATTACTGGTTCATTAAATTCAGAAAAAAAATTAATAGATTCATTATCATCAATAGATTCTTGAATGGATTGTGAATCATTACAAAATTTATTGACTCTACAATCACATTAGAATCTAAATCCAAAATTCTGTAAGCTTTGAAATTTTCTATACATCCAACAAAAATTCCTTTTAAGGCTCTAAGTCCCAATTTCGTTCTCTTTGGATCATGGACTATGTAAAATCCTAAACAGCCCCAAACTCTAAGATCATTTAGATTTGGCTTTCTATTTTTTCATTTCTTATATATTTCCTTAAAGGAATTCTATTGTATATATGAAAAGTTATGGGCAAAGCTTAACCCTAGAAATTCATTGGCAACGTTGAATTAACTAACATTGCATTATGCATGTCTATCAAAGTATGATTTTTTCTTTGTGCCAATATATTTTGTTGGGGTCTATATGGAACACTTGTTTGATGAGTTATTCCATTTTCTTCATGAAAATTAGAAAATTCTAATGGAAAATAATCACCACCTCTATCACTTCTCAAAATTCTAATTTTCTTCCCCTTTTGATTTTTAGCTTTAGATTTATGATTTTTAAACATTTGTTGATCTTTATTTTAATTAAATAAACATAAGTGTACCTAGAGGCATCATCTATAAATGTAATAAAGTATATATTTCCTCCTCCAATTAACATGCCATTTAAATTCACAAATATTTAAATGTACAAGATCTAGCAATTTTGTGTTTCTTCAACTTTATGAAATGTTTTCTTAATCATTTTGGCTTGAATACATATTTCACATGTTTTTCTTTCATCATGATTATATAAAATTAATCCATGTTTAGACATAAATTTTAATGTTCTAAAACTAATATGTGCAAGATTATCATGCCATAATGATAAAGATAATTCAACAATATGAGTAGAAGATTCAACTTTATTAATTGATAGTTTCAACATTCCATCACAAGTATAACCCTTTCCTACAAATAATTCATTCTTAAGCACAATTATTTGATCTGATTCTAAGATAGCCTTAAAACCTTTCTTACAAACTAAACTAGCAAAAATAAGATTTTTTTCCATTTATGGGGCATGTAAGACATTAACCAGCAATAACATCTTGTCAGAAGTGAAATCCCATTCAACAGTTCCCTTGCCCATTAGTTTTGTTGTATAATGATTACCCATTAGAACTTCTTGTCCATTTTTTGCGTCTTCATAAGTCTTGAATAATGATCTCTTGTTACATACATGGACTGTAACATTAGAATCATACCACCGATCAATTGTGCTCATAGAAGCAGCCATGTGAAGTTCAGTAACCATTCCAATATGCAAATTAGAAACCATTGTAGCAAGTTCTTGAGCTTGCAACTCAACCACATTTGCTTTATTAGAATTTTAACAAAATTATTGTCTTTCTTTTATTTCTTTAGAAACTTGCACTCATGTTTGTAGTGCCCTTTCTTGCCACAGTTATAACAGGTCTTTCGCTTCTTTATATTTTTTGAATTTGACGGAACCTGTTGCATCATAATACTTTATCTTGTTTTCATTTTTCTGGTTTCCCTTAACATAATTAATCTTTATTGTAGATTAAGAGACAACACCTTTCACACGAATTCTAGTTTTTAGTAGGTGTTTTTGAACTTGTTCAAGAGAAAAATCTTTTATAGTATGTAGTAGTTTCTTCATCTAATAATCATTCCAATTAGGAGGAAGTTTTGCAATTATCCCTTCTACTTGTAATGATTCAGGAACAACTATCTTTAGATATTTCAATTTAAACACAAAGACTTGCAATGCATGGACTTGATCCATAACAGATCCATTATCAATCAGTCCACACCTTATTTTTCTATATTGTATTTGTACTCCAGTGCCTTCCATATTTCTTTAGAGATTAAACAAAAGTGAATAAATCAGAGAGCCTATTAGACAGATTGTTGAGAATGTGACCTCTACACAACAACTCATGCTTTAATATTTCTTTTAAAGATGAAACATAAGTGAAGAAATCATAGAGCCTATTAGACAAATTGTTGAGAATGTGAGCTCTACACAACAACTCATCTTCCTCTGTTTCCTTACGCCCTGCCTTAATTTGATCATTATCTTCAGATGTTGGTTTAACAAGTTCTCTTACATTCTACCTTAATTTGATCATTATCTTCAGGTGTTGGTTCAACAAGGTCAGACAGATCAGGATCCAATATGTATGATACTTTAAGAGCATTCATAACATAAATAAATTTCAAGTCCATAATTAATTTTTGAAAATTGTTACGACGATGGGTATTTATTTAACTTTGAGGCGTGAAAATCACAAACAATAATATTTCTGAGTTCGAAAATATTCCAAGTGCCAAGTGCCATCTTTTGAGATTTAATGCTGTTTTATAAAAGTTTGGATTCCCTTCAAAGAATCTCTCTAAATCAACTTGTTTTTGAATTATATTATCCCATTCTATAATCATCTTTTTGACTTTGTATTTTTCCGAAGTGAGATAACTTTTATTTCTCACATAAACCATATTCAAACAAGCAATTACAACATATTGTATATTTTCATTATATAAATTTAGTTTGTCTATAAAAGTTTTATTTACTTTCACTATCACTAATATTTGTACTTTTATATAAATACAAAAGAAAATAAATACAAAAGAAAAAAATTAAATATTTAGCAAAAAAGAAAATATTTTGTATGTAGATAAGAAGGAATCATTTTATAACCTACTCCGTAAAGGGAGTATTAATGGGTTGCCAATGCCCTTGAGAATGAAGAGCCACGTGTCCTCTGAGGCAAACCAAATGTAAGGTGGTAGGTTTAATGGTGAAACTAAAATGTCAGTTTCTTTCTACTTTTTATCCCAGTAGTACTCCTCTTATGCTGTTTCATGTGTATGTCCTCTTGGATTGGTATGTCTAAAAGAAATTATTATGCTAGGTGGTTCTTCATCTTGTGCAAGATCAAGTACTCACAATTCGTGAAAATGCAGGATTACAAGGTTTCCCCGACTGCTATCAGTTATATGGACCTATGAAGGAGAGGTCAGTGTTTCTTGTATACATAGGCTCATCCTCAAGTTTGTTTGGTATGATTGTTCTACTTTAGGTAATTTGCCTAGGGATTTTATTCAGCAAAGCCATCTTACATTCTTCGTTTTTTTCTTGTGATTGTTAACTTTTTTGTACTTTCCTTAACACTCAAAAGGATACCATACAAATCCAAATAGGATGAATTTATTTATGAATCTCTATATGAATCTATATATGCTTAAATTTTGAATTTATTTATGCATTTTGCAATATTATTTATATCATTGGCGAGAATGAATAATTTGCGTAATAAATATAATGTTTTTAAGACAAACAAAATTTCCATGTTTATGAAACTCAATATTATTACACAGAAATGTATCATTTTAAAGTTGACATAAAAGCCTAAACCCATCCTCAAAATTCCGGGCAGGAGAGAGTTTGCCATCCATCT
The DNA here is from genome assembly GCF_014843425.1 of Jatropha curcas. The sequence goes on along the minus strand of NW_023590613.1, from coordinate 189,265 downwards.
CTATCAAATTCAGTCAGAAGTTCTGAGTACTCGAATTGTGAGTACTCACAAGTCCATATAACTGATAGTAGTTGGGGAAACCTTGTAATCTTGCATTTTTACGAATTGTGAGTAGTCGATCTTGCACAGGATGAAGAACCACCTAGCACAATAATTTCTTTTAGACATACCAATCCAAGAGAACATACACATGAAACAACATAAGAGGAGTACTATTGGGATAGAAAGTAGAAAGAAACTGACATTTTAGTTTCACCATTGAACCTACCACCTTACATTTGGTTTGCCTCAAAGGACACGTGGCTCTTCATTCTCAAGAGCATTGGCAACCCATTAATGCTCCCTTTACGGAGTAGGTTATAAAATGATTCCTTCTTATCTACATACAAAATATTTTCTTTTTTGCTAAATATTTAAGTTTTTCTTTTGTATTTATTTGACACTTTTTCTTCTTATCCAAGGTTTCACTATTAAGTGCATTGAACACTCATTATTCAACTTATTATTATCGACTATTGAAGTATTAATTCTAATTCCATATCAATATTATTTTATATGTTATCAATGTTATTTGTTATCAATTGTAATTTAACTTTTAAATTCTCTAAATTGTATTTTGTTTTTATGCATTAAATATTATAAGCTTAAATCTAATCATTGTTTCATATATTCATATAAGTTGGTTTAAGTATATTTTTATTATAGTCTTCTGTATGACGTGTATTGTACATTGACTATACTCATTATATACTCATTTTTTTATATCATTTTAATTATTTTTATCAATATAATATTAAAGTATAAATTTTTCTTTAGATTAAAATAAATATAAGTGGTTAATTTGGATTATACTTTGCCGCATAAACTATTTGTAATGGTACTTTTTATGTATTTAATTTTATTTTTATAATGAAGTGGTCTCAAAATGAATTGATAATAGTAATCATTTTGGCTACAATAACAGTATTACTTACCCAATGCATTAGAGAAAGGAATATATGTACATATACACAAGTTCTCGAAATCTCAAATAGTGACCCAAAACAGAAATATATAGTTATAGTTTTTTTTTTCAATTTCCTAAACACTATTTTCTTTCAAGTCAAACATATTTATGATATAAGAGAAAAAATATCAAGAAAATTAAAAATGTTTAATCATCAGGAGGCCATCTATTTATTGTAAGGGAGATATAAATTTTTTACTAAATTAAAATGATAAGAGTTACAAATTTTTAAGTAACAAAAATAAAAAAATAAAAAATAATTATTAAGAATAAAACTCTTTTCAGAACTCACCTAACAAAAAAAGTTTCAATATATATAGATATATTAATCATCAGGGAGGGCCATCTATTTATTGTAAGGAATATAAAATTTTTACTAAATTAAAATGATACAGAGTTACAAATTTTAAGTAACAAAAACTAAAAAAATAAAAAATAATTATTAAGAATAAAAACTCTTTCAGAACTCACCTAACAAAATAAAGTTTCAATATATATAAGATATATAAATATGAATAAAATATTATATATATTATTAAAAATTTAAAATTTTTTAAAAAACTGTTCGTCAATCCTACACAGCACACACACACCACATATGTCCATTATATATATTATTAAAATTAAAATTTTAAACTGTTCGTCAATCCTACACAGCACACACACACACATATGTTCATTTTATTGAAAATAAAATTTAAAAATTAAAAATTTAAAAATTTTGAAAGATTTAAATATGTGTATTCTATTTGATTTTTTTTTTTAAATATATCCAATCAAATCATTCAAATATAAAGAAAAAATATTAATAAAAATAATATACCTTTTTCTTTTTTAACTCTCTCCTAAATAAATATAAAATATATTCTATTTGGAAATTTATTTTAAAAGAATATATTCATTCAAATCATACAAATATAAAGAAAAAATATTAATAAAAAGAATAAATGTTTTCTTTTTTATTTCTCTCCGAAATAAAATATTTTAAATTACAATTAAAATAGATTCAAATATTTAAAAATAAAATATAAAATTTTTAAATGTCCCCCTATCATATGCATTTATTAAAAATAAATTTAAAAAAGAGAAAATTTAAAATTTTGAAATGCTTAATTATCTATTTGTATTTATTTTAAAAAATAATTTTTATAAATATATTCAATCAATTAATAAAATGTAATTTTCTAATTGGCTATCACTGACGCTATTTTAGGAAATTTAATTATTCCCCCTATTCCCACCGTATATATATCTAGTATAGATAGTTTCACTTACAACTCTTGTTTGTTATGTAACAAGCTCAAACTCTCTCTTGTTCATTTTGACAAGTATACTACTTTAGCGTTTTCTTTTTCATTTCTTTGTGATTAATCATGGCTAGAACAAGCACCCTTGTATGTTCGATCAAAGAGTTGTATGGTAGCCTGAATATGGAGGAGGAGCGGGGTAGGCTTGAGCTAGCGGATGACGGAGAACAACAGCCAGAGGAGATTACCGCCTCTCCATACTGTGTGGTTGGCCAGATCTCAACTGAGAAACCGGTAAACTTTATTGCTTTGAAGAATACACTTGCATCTGTATGGAGGCGTGTGAAGGGTATGTTGTCAAAGGATTTGGGAAACAATGCTTTTGTTTTCCAATTCATGTACCTCGTGGACATGGAGCGAGTGTTGGAAGGACCCTGCAACTTTTCTCAGAAATCTAATTCTTCTAAAACATGTACTTGTTGGGACTGATCCTAAACGTGTAGAGCTCACGAAGATAGATTTTTTGGGTTTAAATACAAAACTTTCCTATAGGGTATATGTTGGAGAAGCTTGAAAGGGAAGTTGGAAATTTTATTAGTACATTTATTATGGCTGACCCAGAAAACTTTAACGGCATGTGGAGGGAATACATGAGGATTAGAGTCAGTATTGATATCCGCAAGCCTCTATAAAGGCGAATGCAAATCAAGAAACCAAGCGGTGATTGGCTATGCATTACGTTCAAGTATAAGAGTCATTCTACATTCTACTTTTTTTGTGGTATGGTTGGTCATTCGGATCATTTCTGTAAACTCTTGTTTGATAATCTGGGTTTTCCAAGGAATTCATTTGCTTATAGAACTTGGATGAGGGCGGATAATCGGACAGTTACTAATATTAGGGGAAAATGGCCTCTATCGGAATCATCAACTGCCAATGGCCGGAGAGAGGTGGAGGAGGTGGTCCCAATGGAGTTCGATCAAGATACCTTTCTAGGTAAGGATTCTATCGAAAAGAGTTCGGATCCTGTTGGTAACTTGAGGATCATGCATAGCATGATTGTTAGAGATTTCGTGCATGATAAGGAAGGTAGTATCCTTAGTCAACACGGGTTGGAGGATCCGGGCTCTTTAGTCATTTTGGATCAGAAATGACGACGCATGCTTGAATATGAACCTATCAAGAATGTGGGTTGCATGGGTAGTAGTTAGTACCTGACTAAATGGGTGGCGCCTGCAGCGGGTAGTGTTAAACTAAATTTTGATGCAGCTTGGAATAATGGGACCAAATAAGTAGGGCTGAGGTGGTTAATGTATGACGAGCAGGGTCAATGGTTAGGAGGAGGTTGGTGTGTCAAGGAAGGTATAGAGTCTACAGTTATGGCAGAGGCAATGGAGATTTGGGAGACGCTTAGTTGGCTCAAAGGGGTTGGATGATGGACCAACATGGAAGTGCAAGGCAACTACCTATTAGTTTTACAGGCTCTTAAGCGGTCCTTTTCTGATATTTCATGATGTTAGAACTCTCCTTAATGAGTTCTATTCTTTATCTTTACTTTTTGCTAATAAATTAATGAACCAATGTGCTCACGTGATTGCAAGAGCCCCTAGTTATATGCTATTTCGTTGGAGTGGGATCATGTCCCTTTAACTTTGATGCATGATGCACTAATTTTTATAATTCTATTTATATTTTATTAGTTAGTCTTTTAAATTATTTTTTATTGATAATTAAATAATAATAATATCATTATTATAAATAATAAAAAATAAAAGCAACACTTGTATATATTCTAAAATACTAAAAATAAAGCAACTTGTTTATGAATTTTATAAGAATCTAAATTGAATACTACAAAAATATGAAAATTTATGTTATTGATGACAAGTAGTTTAAAATTTTTACGTTTTAAAGATGGAAATGTTATAAAAATTTTTAAATTTCAAAAGTTATCATTATCATTGTTAAATTCAACGGTTAGTTTAGATTTCAAATATTAATTTATGAAAAAAGGAAAAATAAATGCTTAAAAATTATTATAAATTTATAAATTTTATAAAAAAAGAGAAAAAACAATACTCAAATATGAGAGTGCGAGGTTAGCTTTGTAAAGTTTTTTTTATTTCAAGATTATATATATATACTAGTCATTGATCCACGCTTCGCGCTTGGTTACTTCTATTATCTAAATGTAATAACTTAAAAATATTAATTAAATAAAATAAAATAATTTAATAATTTCAAACTATAATGTAGAAAAATAAAATAAAATAATAAAAATTTCTAAAAAAGAAAAATAGAAAGATAAAAGGAGAGAACATCTAGAATTTTATTTTTATTTGTGTTTTAGTTGAATGATTATTATTATCAAATATTTTATAATTAAATGTATTTAAAATCTAAAAAAATATAATTGATTATTTGAAATTTTAAAAAAGGATATACAATAAACGAAGAATTTTGGAAATTTTTTTATTCAATGTTTTTATATAAATTTTAATTATAAAGACCTATATATTTGTTTATATATGTTTTATGTATTGTCTCATTACTTTAATTAATAATTTTATAATAACTAAATAAAAACATATTAAACTATTAAATATTTTAATAATGTTTTTTGTTAACGTTCTAATAAAAATCCAAATTAAATTGATTTATTTCCAGAAACTCTTTAAATTTAAATGAATTCTAATAACAATATAAACACAGTATTGTATTAGAGTTTTTTTCTTTTTTTTCTTTTTTTTTTTTTTTTTTAATTCTAATAACAATATAAACACAGTATTGCTATTAGAGTTTTTCTTTTTCTTTTTTTTTTTTTTTTTTTTGAAAATGAACCAAATTCATTAAGAATAATAAAGAGATGAACAAACATGGAGATATACCCTAATACGGGATCAAAGGAAGGCCAAGGTGAAGAATCCTTTGGCTCTACCTATCGAGCCCAATCACAAGAGTCGTGCAACTTAAGCTACAAGCAGGCCTTGAATGCATTGAATGCATTTGTTCAAGAACAAGTCACATTTGAACTTCAAGATCATAACTATGCAAGATGTGGGATTGAACTTGAAGAAGCACCTAAGCTTATTATGGTGCTTGAGGCGTGTAAAGAGGCTGTCCATTAATGCATTATACATGTTTTATACTTAGACAAATTTAGAAGAATGTTCTTTCATTGTGAGCTTAAGTATGGGGCGTTTAGGGCCTTGTGGCCCATCTATCCTATTTGTTTAGATTATTTTATAGTGGAGTTAGTTATTTAATGTAAGGCTAGTTGAACTTATATCTCATAGGTTGGTCGGCCCTAGGTTAGTCAACATTAAGCTAGGCTTGTTTCATTTAGTTAGTTTGGGCTTTCTTATTTAATTAAGCCCACATTTATAGTCTTTGAGCTTATATGGCTGAATTAGTCCATGACCTTCTAATCCATATAGAGTTCGGCCTAGGCTAGCTTTTTAGAGGCTAATTAGGTTTAATTTTTGGAATATAAATACTTTATGATGCTCTTTCTTTTGGCAGGTTATTACGAACCTTTTTCCTTCAAGAAAAATCATATTCTTCATTGAATGAATGCAAACCAATTTTCCTAAGTAATTAAGATTGTGAGTTCTACAAGATTAATTGCACCAACAATTTCAAATTTGTTTTCAAGAGTACTTTAAGGTAAGTTTCTATTTTTTGAATTAAATTCCTTTCTTTCTCTCTTCAAGAGTACTTGGGGGTTTAGGGGTTGAAGGGTACTTCCATTATTGCATGTTCTCAGTTGATCTTCTTGTTGATTGCAAGAGTACTTGTTTAATTAGCTAAGGTCTTATTATTTGGTATCAGAGCATTAGGTTGTGGATTTCAATCTACTCCAGGGTTAGAAAATTTATGTTTTCTTTCTTCCAACTTTTCGAAATTTATTGTTGCCTGATTAGTTGTTAATTTCAATTTTTAAGTTTTGCTTGTGTCTTCTGTGATCCAAACTTAAAATCGCTTTGCTTGTGTCCTTTATCATATGAAACTGAAAATTTAAGAAAAAAAAAAGAAAAAAAAATTATGTTGTGGGGGTTAGCTACAATCCGAATTGAAAGTGAATGAGTTATTAGCTAAAAAGTTGCTGCCCATTTTTTCTTAATTCTTTGTCATCCTTATATTTGGTTTGTTTTTAGCTAATTTTACTCTATTTGGGCAATATTAATGCACAAATTTTGTCCTATATCATTTTGTCCAAATTTTCGATTTTCTTGCCTCTATCTAGCTAAAACGTTGCTGCCCATATTCTTTTTTTTTTTTTTTTTTTTTTTTTTTTTTTTTTTTTTTTTTTGTGTATTTGACCTTATTTATTCATTCCTTTTACACTAGCATATGCATATACTTGAGAATTGACTTTGTTAACTATTTTTGGGCACTAGAGTGATGCAGCCACTCTAGAAATATTGTGTTAATTTCTGTTTTTAGGGTATTTTCTTTAATACTTGCTTTGATAATTAGATTAATTACGTCCATAGTTAATTTTGTTTTGTAGGTAATTCACTTCATTCATCTTGGCCAGAATTGTCTATATTGTTAATTCTAGTATTCTGAAATTTTTTGAGCCTGTTTTGCCTCTTGACATTGCTAAAGTGTTATTTGCTTGTTCCTACACTTTAGTCTATTAATTTCAAGCAATACATCTTCTTGTTCTTGTATTGTAATCCAGAACGTTGTGTCTTCTTTCTAGAGCTTTTTGCTCATTATTAGGTTATATTCTTTGCTTTCCTAACTTTCTCTTGACTTTTGTATCAACTTTGGGATTCTGAAGTGCAATTATTCAAGTGGAAGGTAAGGTTATATTCTTTGCTTTCCTAACTTTCTCTTGACTTTTGTATCAACTTTGGGATTCTGAAGTGCAATTATTCAAGTGGAAAGAGTGGTAAAAGGCTCGAATGAAACCCACATATTGAGTAAAGCCAAATAAAGAGAGAAACACGCGAGTGAGTGATACATTGACCATTTTCTTTAGTTTTGTGTTTGCTGTCTTATTTCAGGATGTCCGATTCATCTGGAGACAAGAATGACAATCCTCTTAAAGTTGATGACCTGAAACTACAAGCCATTTTATATGCTTTCTCTAGAGAGATGAGATGGATTACTTGGCTTATGGAGAACTTTAAGGACAGATTGGAGTAGCAAGAGCAAAAGACAGAGAAAAATGACTCTAATGCTACAAAAAGCGATGCAACCACTTCCAAAGAGCACTTTAAAAAAACTTGGCATGAGGAGTATGATGAAGATGATGACTGGGATAGAGAGCCCTTGTGGAGAAGAGGGGGCCGAAATAACAGAGGCAGAGGGAGAGGGATTGGTAGAGGACGTGTCTACAGAAATGATGCCTTCTATGAGGAGGATGAAGAAGAGGCTGAAAAACCATTAGATAGTAACTTGGGTAACATCAAACTCAAGGTGCCACCTTTCAAAGGCCGAAATGATGCAGATGAATACTTGGAACGAGAGAGAAAAGTTGAGATGATATTTGATCGCAACAGATACATTGAGGAGAAAAAGGTGAAGATTGGAGCCTTAGAGTTCCAAGACTATGCTCTGTTTTGGTGGGATCAACTTAATTAGAGTAGAAGAAAAGTGGGGAGGCGACCTATCAACAACTGGGAGGACATGAATGAGGTCATGACGAAACGTTTTCTGCCTGCCTATTATTTCAGGGAGTTACAATAGAAGCTCCATAGGCTCACTCAAGGAGCCAAATCAGTGGAAGAATATTATAAGGACATGGAGATTTGCATGGCTAGAGCACATATAGAAGAGGATGAGGAGATGACTATGGCCCGATTCTTAGGGGGTCTTAATAAGGATATATCTGATGCAATAGAGATTTACAAGTATGATTCCATGGAGGAGATACTGAACATGTCTATAAAGATTGAGAAGCAGAGAAAAGGGAAGAGTACTACCACAAATAGGGCTGCCAACAATAACAGCAACTCTTAGAGTACTAGATGGCCTAAAAAGGAGGAGAAAAAGGACTTTTAAAACTCTAAACAAAAGGGGACAGATTCAATGTCTAAGGCTTTCAAGCCAATTGCTCCAACTTATCAGAGGGGATCAAGCTCCAATACCTCTATAAAAACATCAAGTGTCTTGGGAATGGCCATTAGCTTCTCAATGCCCTAACAAGAAGGTAATAGTGATTTGGGATGGATACACATATTCTGAGTCTGAGGATGAAGACAACCCAATGTCGCCACTTGAGGAGTGCAATGATGATGATGAGGCTGATGAGGATGTTTTAAAACCTCAGATAGGACAGTTACTAGTTGCCAGGCGAGCTCTCAACATGCAAGTTCAAGAGGAGAGCCTAGCACAGCGAGAAAACATCTTCCATACCAGATGTTTGGTGCTTGGCAAGGTATGCACTTTGATTATTGATAGTGGAAGTTGTACTAATGTAGCTAGTTTGAGCATGGAGCAGAAATTAGGTTTGGCATGTGACAAGCACCCAAGGCCATATAAACTTCAATGGGTAAATGATATGGGTTCTATGAGAGTGAACAAGCAAGTGAAGGTGTCATTCTCTATTGGGTGGTACAAGGATGAGGTCACCTATGATGCAGTGCCTATGCTAGCTAGGCATATTCATCTAGGCCGCCCATGGCAATTTGACAGGCGACTCCAGCATGATGGATACACCAACCAGTTCTCCTTTGTCCATTTGGTAAACGTGTGGTTCTTGCTCCTTTGACACCACAAGAGGTCTATTTGGACCAAAAGAAGATATTAAAGAGAGAGGGGCAGAATTGTATTCATAGGGAGGGAGAAAAGAAAAGTGAAGAAAAAGGGGGAAAAGAGGCCAAGAGTGAAAAGAAACAATTAAATGGCCCATTGGTGAGTGAAAAACCAAGGGACGGAAGAAAAAACAAGCATGTATATAAGAGAGAGAGAGAGAGAGATCTGAAGTAGTGTTAATGAGGGTAGGCCGGTCTTGATGATTCATTTTAAGGAGACTTTGTTAATTTGACTGACATTGACAATTCTTCTCTACCTTCTAGTTTTGTTTCTTTGTTGCAGGAGTTTTCTGATGTGTTTCCTAATGAAATGCCTAGTGGATTGCCACCCCTGAGAGGCATTGAGCACCTGATAGACTTCATGCCTAGAGCCACAATTCCTAACAGACTAGCCTATAGGAGCAACCCCATGGAGATTAAGGAGATGTAGCGCTAAGTTGATGACCTGTTGTCTAAGGGTTTTGTGAGGGAGAGTATGAGCCCATGTGCAGTTCCTGTACTACTTGTGCCTAAGAAGGACGGTTCTCGGAGAATGTGTGTTGATTGCCGAGCTGTCAACAAAATCACAATTAAGTATCATCATACAATTCCTAGGCTAGATGATATGTTAGATGAACTGCATGGTAGTAAATATTTTTCTAAAATTGATTTAATGAGTGGATATCATCAAATTCGGATGAAATTAGGTGATGAATGGAAAACTGCCTTTAAGACTAAGTATAGTTTATATGAGTGGATGGTTATGCCATTTGGATTAACTAATGCATCTAGCACTTTCATGAGATTAATGAACCGTGTTTTGCATGCTTTTCTAGGCAAGTTTGTTGTGGTCTATTTTGATGCTATATTGATCTATAGCAAGTCTATTGATGAGCATATTGAGCATGTTCGGTTAGTATTGAAAACTTTGAGTGCTGAAAAGTTATACGCTAAACTACAGAAATGCACTTTTTGCATAGGTAGGCTTGTTTTTCTTGGTTTTGTTGTGAGTGCACAGGGGATTGAAGTGATGAAGAGAAGGTTAAAGCAATTCGAGAATGGCCAACCCCTAAATCTATCTTCGAGGTGAGGAGTTTTCATGGCTTGGCGAGTTTATACAGAGGTTTGTTGAAGGACTTCTCTACTATAGCAGCCCCACTCATAGAGGTGGTGAAGAAGGAAGTTAGATTCAAATGGGAGGAGGCACAAGAAAGGGCATTTGACACTTTAAAATCTATTCTTTATTCTGCTCCTATTTTAGTTTTACCTGACTTTGGTAAGACATTTGAGATTGAGTGTGATACTTTTGGTGTAGGTATTGGCGCAGTGTTGATGCAGGAGAGGAAGCCAATTGCCTATTTTAGTAAGAAACTCAATGGAGCGCAACTCAACTATTCAACATATGACAAGGAGCTATATGCTCTGGTGAGGGCATTGGAGGTATGGCAGCATTACCTTCTTCCCAAAGAATTTGTCATACACACTGACCATGAGTCTCTCAAGCACCTCAAGGGACAAGATAAGTTGAACAAGAGACATGGTAAGTGGGTTAAATTTATTGAGTAGTTTCCTTTTGTGATTAAGTACAAAGGAAAGAGAAATTGTGGCTGATGCATTTTCTAGGAGGTATGCTTTAATTACTACTCGTAGTGCTAAATTGTTAGGATTTGAGCATATAAAATCTTTGTATGTTGATGATGATGACTTCCGCCTTATTTGGAGTGCATGTGAACATGGGGCTTGTAACAAGTTCTTTAGGCATGAGAGGTACTTTTTTAGGGGAAACAAACTTTGTATACCAAGTGTTCTATGCGTGATTTGCTTGTGTTATAATCACATTGTAGTGGACTTATGGGGCATTTTGGGGTTCATAAGACATATGATATGCTTGCTAAACATTTCTTTTGGCCATATATGTGTATAACTATAGAGAAACTGTGTGAAGTGTGTATTGCATATAAGTAGGCTAAGTCTAAGTCTATGCCTCATGGTCTTTATATGCCTTTACCTATTCCTACTTTGCCTTGGGCTGATGTTTTTATGGATTTTATGCTTGGATTGCCTAGGACAAAGCGTGGTAGGGATAGTATTTCTGTTGTTGTGGATAGATTTAGTAAGATGGCAAATTTCATTACATGCCATAAGAGCGATGATGTTGTCCATGTTGCTTAGTTGTTTTTGAGGGAGGTTGCGAGATTTATGGGGTGCCACGCACCATAGTCTAAGACCGTGATGCCAAGTTCCTTTCTCATTTTTTGCGTGTTCTATGGAGTAAGCTTGGTACAAAGCTGTTGTATTCTACTACCTATCATCCCCAGACAGATGGCAAGAACTCTAGGTACTTTGCTTAGAGCGGTGGTTGGTAAGAATATGAAAACCTAGGAGGATTGTTTTCCTTTTATTGAATTTGCTTATAATAGATCTTTACATTCTTCTACTGGTTATAGTTCATTTGAGCTTGTGTATGGTTTTAATTCTTTGACTGTGCTTGATTTATCACCCTTGCCTTTGAGTGAAATTACTAACTTAGATGGTGAGAAGAAGGCTGAATTAGTCAGGGAGATGCATGCTAAAGCTAGGGCTTATATAGACATGAAGAACAAAAGCTATACTGACCGTGCCAACAAGGGGAGGAGGCGTGTTGTGTTTAAACCTGGAGATTGGGTTTGGGTACACATGAGGTAGGAGAGATTCCCAAACCAAAGGAAGGGAAAGCTTACTGCCCGAGGTGATGGGCATGTTCAAGTGTTGGAGAAGATCAATGACGACGCCTACAAGATTGATCTACCAAGTGAGTATGGCATGTCTGCTACCTTTGATGTCTCTGAACTTTCTCCATTTGATTATGATTTAGATTTGAGGACAAATATTTTTGAGGAGGGAGGGAATGATACAGATCAAAGGAGCAAGGTGAAGGATCCTTTGGCTCTACCTATCGAGCCAATCACAAGAGCTCGTACAATTAAGCTACAAGCAGCCTTGAATGCATTTGTGACAAAGGAGCAAGGTGAAGGATCCTTTGGGGAGCAAGGTGAAGGATCCTTTGGCTCTACCTATCGAGCCAATCACAAGAGCTCGTACAATTAAGCTACAAGCAGCCTTGAATGCATTTGTTCAAGAACAAGTCACATTGGAACTTCAAGATCATAACTATGCAAGATATGGGATTGAACTTGAATAAGCACCTAAGCTTATTATGGTTTTTGAGGCGTGTAAAGAGGTTGTCCATTGATGCATTATACATGTTTTATACTTAGGCAAATTTAGAAGAATGTTCTTTCATTATGAGCTTAAGTATAGAGCATGCAGGGCCTTGTGGCTCATCTATCCTATTTTTTTAGATTGTTTTATAGTGAATTTAGTTATTTAGAGTAAGGCTGGTTGAACTTATATCTCATAGGTTGGCCGACCCTAGGTTAGTCAATATTAAGCTAGGCTTGTTTCATTTAGTTAGTTTGGGCTTTCTTATTTAATTAAGCCCACATTTATAGTCTTTGAGCTTGTATGGCCGAATTAGTCCATGACCTTCTTACATTGACTTGTCTCCTTATCCATCGAATGGATATATCTAAATGATGAGCTAAAATAGCTTTACGATCATCAATCACAAGACCTAAAGGGGAAACATCAACATAACTGGAGCAACGAGATAAATTCATAAAAAAAATCAAATAATTCTTTATTATTTAACTACCAAATATTAATGAAAAAAGGGGAAACATCAACATAACTAGAGCAACGAGATAAATTCATTAAAAAAAATACAAATAATTTTTTATTATTTAACTATCAAATATTAATGAAAATTTACTTTAATAAATGAAAAAAATATAATGAAAATTTTAAACTAAGAAACATACAACATTGTGTCATGGTGACCAACAAAAATTTGTATCTGTATCTGCTCGAGAGAACTTAGACAAATTAAGAAAGAAATCATTCTCTAGATTACACCTCATGTATTCTATGTTTGCATATTTCTGGTGACCAACAAAAATTTGTATCTGTATCTGCTCGAGAGAACTTAGACAAATTAAGAAAGAAATCATTCTCTAGATTACACCTCATGTATTCTATGTTTGCATATTTCTGGTGACCAACAAAAATTTGTATCTGTATCTGCTCGAGAGAACTTAGACAAATTAAGAAAGAAATCATTCTCTAGATTACACCTCATGTATTCTATGTTTGCATATTTCTGGTGACCAACAAAAATTTGTATCTGTATCTGCTCGAGAGAACTTAGACAAATTAAGAAAGAAATCATTCTCTAGATTACACCTCATGTATTCTATGTTTGCATATTTCTCAGCATCCTTTTGATACAGTCCAGTCTGGCCCATAATGATGATGGATCTTGCACCGTCATTGTGACATTAGATCCAAAAAGAAACTGTCATAAAATTAATCAAGAAGGTTAACCAAATCAAATAAAATATGAAATCAAATAAAGCAAAAACTTTCAAAACAAAAATAACGAACTTGCAGGTGAGATCTGTCACATTTTGCACAATCAGAGACAAATATATCATCTTCCTGAATGCCAAGGTCTCCATAAAATGTTGAAGCAATTGCAACCTGTGCTATGTTGTTGTTTCTACCTCTATGAGAATGGTTGACTATTGTAGGACTTCCAATCTCAAAATTATCAAACACCTAAATGTTTATAAAGCAGCTAGTCTCAAGATTTCAACATAATTTTTCATTCTGTTTAGCTCCATAACCACTGTAATACTCAAGAGTGGACCATGCTTCTGATCTCTGTAGAAAGGGAAATGAATTTATAAATGAAAAATAAATGCAGCAAAACAAAATTTTTAGTTATAAGCTGTAATTATAAATGACAAAAAAAACAGGAACGTGTGTATATATATATATATATATATAATATATTATATATTATGCAATATATTTATATATTTATATAGAGACAGATAAAAAAAGATTTAAAGAATTTTAAAGTTGTGACTAATGCTAAACGTAATTATCATAAAAATAATAGGTATATATATATATGCAAATATATTTATATATTTATATAGAGACAGATAAAAAAGATTTAAAGAATTTTAAAGTTGTACTAATCTAAACGTAATTATCATAAAAATAATAGTTAAATAAATTTATGCATATCTATTAAAATAATTATAAATAAATTAAAAATATTTATTCAACATTCAATCAAATTATAGAAAAATAAAATAAAATATCTAAAAATTTCTTAAAAAAGAAAAATAAAAACTGAAACAAGAGAACGCTTTAAATCTCTTTAAATCTCTTTAAAGTTTTTGATAGATTAGGTTAAATGATTAGATTAGATATCAATTATTATTATTGTATATTAAATATTAAATTAAAAAATTAGCCAATTAAAATACAAAAAACTTAAAAATTTTATATATAAAAAAATATTACTCGGACACCTTTTCTCTTTATTTCAATATACATATTTATACACAACCAGTTAATAAAGTTCACAGGCAGCAAGTCAAGTCTCGCCCGCGAAGAAGAACGAAACGAGAAGAAGAGGAAGAGAGTAGAGAAGAAAGATGGGAGAGAGAAAGGTTTTGAACAAATATTATCCACCGGATTTTGATCCGTCTAAGCTTCCCCGAATCCGACGACCAAAGAACCAGCAAATTAAGGTTCGAATGATGCTTCCTATGAGCATCCGATGCAATACCTGCGGTAATTATATCTATAAAGGCACCAAATTCAATTCTCGCAAGGAAGATGTTATTGGTGAGGTACGTATGGTGTTTCCTATCAGTTTGATTTCCTGATTTCTCTCTCTCTCTCTCTCTCTCTCTCTCTCTTTTTGCATTTTTAGGTTAGATTTTGAATTAATTGATAATTTTTGTGCAGACGTATTTGGGAATTCAAATTTTCAGATTTTATTTCAAATGCACTAGATGCTCTGCTGAGCTTGCCATGAAGACTGATCCTCAGAATTCTGATTATGTTGTTGAGAGTGGCGCTACACGAAATTTTGAACCCTGGCGTGCTGAGGATGAGGTTTGCATTTATTTTTGTTATGTGTTTGATTTGTTGCAGGATTTTATTGGGGTACTTTTTTTGAATTATTGGGTTTTTCAGGAAGCGGATAAGGAGCAAAGAAAAAGGGATGCTGAGGAGATGGGTGATGCGATGAAATCATTGGAGAATAGGACTTTGGATTCTAAGAGGGAGATGGACATTCTTGCTGCTCTTGATGAAATGAAATCTATGAAGGTACTTGGGATTTTTTTTTCCTATTTTGTATTGAGATTGAGTTCAGGATTTATGCTTCCTTTCTTGTGTTCTTATGCTAACTAATGCACTCCCTTTTTATATTTGTTTTTTTGGTTTTGTAGTCAAGACATGCTACTGTGAGTGTTGATGCAATGCTTGAGGCCTTGCAGCGCACAGCTGTGGATAAGGTAGGGTGCTTTCACTGTCTTTCTTTAATTTGAAAAATATTTTTGATACCCTTAACTGGGAATTTCCGCGATTGAAGTTTGATGATCACCTTTTGAAAAATATACAATGCAGTCTCAAAGTAATTTTTCGGTTTGTGAATCTTTGATTGCAATAAACTTTGGAGTATTACATTCAAACTCGAATCCCATTATCAAAAGATATGAATTAGCATATCCACATCCTAAATTTAACGTTTGAATATATTATACTACCTGTATTGTCCACAAGCTTGGTTTGTGGTTACTCCCTTAAACATACCTGTAGACTGTAGAACGGTCAATTAGATTTTGACACCAGGACCTTAATACCTAGTCAGTTCAAATATTGATCAAATGTATACACCTGCTAACAGATCTGTTAACATCTCAATTACCTTTGTTGTATCACTGTTAGTCTAGTAAATTTACGTAGGGAGTTTTCAATCTTATGTGTTTGACCCTTTGTTACAACCTGTAAATGGATGCCAAAAACTAGTTGGGAATTGTGCTTGTTTTTCTCTGTATATTTTATTTTAATTTGTGAGCTTTATGCCCTTATTCTGATTTTAACAATGGATTTTGCTGACAGGAGAAAAAATTGGAAGAAGAGGATGAAGCACTTATAAAATCCATATTTGAAGTTAGTATTGGCATTCTCTCTTTGCTGGTTTTCTTTTTGTTCCCTGTCCATCTTACCTGTCCTTTTTATATATTTGTCTTTATGAATGGCGGTTCGTGATATGGTTTTCTTTGTTTGTTAAACTTTAAAGCGGAGGCCAAAGGAGGTTGTTCGGAGGATTTCTGATGAAGATTTTGATGATGATGATGATGATGAGTTTACAAATGGCAATGGTGAAACATCAAAGGTATGGTAATCCTGTAAATTGATTTATCTTTTTCTTTTGGCTACATTCTGGAGATGTAGTTCATTTTCCACTGCTTAATATTAAGTCAAACTTCTCCTTTTGACGTAAATAATTTTGACGTAAGCTAGATCAGAGATGAAACTAAGGGATGATGTTGGATAGAAAAAGAATTTGAGGATCAGGGAACTAAAAGATGAGAAAAGAAGAAGATAATATTAGAGAAATAGAGAGAAGAGAAAAGAAGAGAAGGGAAAAGAAGAATTGAATGGTCTAGGAGGGAGGGAGTAGTGGGAGGAGGAGAATCCATGTGGCCCTAATATCCAGTGGATTGCTGCCTTTTGGATCGGTATTTCATTGAATATATTATTCAATCTGATTTCACTTGGAGGATGGTCATTGATACAGGACTCATGTGGTTTGCAAATTGTAACATTTGATGATATGTTAATGATTATGAATCACCTATAGGACATATCTTAGCAATATTGACACTGAACATGGAAATCAACATGGCATATTGTTCCAGTGGATTGAATAACTAAGTGGGTTTTGAAAATGAGTTGAAGGGTAAGTTGGTGGGGAAGACATAATATTCGCTACCTAAAAAATAATGAATATTTTAATTATTTTTGTGCCCAAATTGGAGAATGGAGAGTGAGAAAGGGGGTTATTAAATGTACTAGTCATGTAATTTATCATGCATACATCATTTTTGCTTCGGCAATGCCTCCAGTCTCTGGTGATTTCAGTAGAAGAGTTAATCAGCAGGATCATGAAATGAAGGCAAAAAATAGATTTGAATTATCTTTGCTAAATACATAATTACTATAGGTGATCATCAGATGGGTACAAAAGGGTAAATCATGACTTGTTTTAAAACACAACCAGGACAGTTTTTTTAAGAAAGGGATGGCTCAAATGCATTGGTTTGGAAATAATAACTTTTCTTGTTCTCCATTAGGAAAATTAGGATGCATATTTTTCTCTGAAGTTATCCATGAGGTGATTCTGTTGAAAAACCCAATCAATTAGTTGGGTATACACATTTTGGGGCAAATGCTAATTGGCCATTAGATATTAGATTCCACCCAAAGCCTTCTTTAAATCCGACTAATCAATCTTCTAAGTTTTCCAGACAATGGAAAATTCCTCCTCATTCTTCCTTACTAGTCCTTAGAAAGTTCTCAAAAACATTAAAAGAGAAAAGCTTGTGGTTTCTAAGGGAACTTGTATCAGAGCCTATTTAGAAGAAATTGCCATTAGAAGGTTTGGCCTTTGACAGCAGCTGGAAGCCTTAGCAGCAGCTGGAAGCCTTAGATTTGTTTAAGGTAATAAATATTATTTTAAAGAAAAAATAATAGAAGGAAAATAATGAGCCAGATTTGTATTAATGTCTTTGTTTTCACATACATTTTACCTTTATGAGTTTTTGGTTGTTTTAGTCGTTTTTCTTATGCATCTCATATCTTAGTATTAAGTGAAATTTTACATCTGTAGTTGTTCAGTCCACTGCATTCATGAGCCGTGGTTATCTGTTTAGGTTATCACGAACCCTTAGCTTTATATTTATTTTAAGCTTATCTAGTATTAGGAGAGAAGTTTGTCGATAGCACGAATATTTTTTCCCAATGAATTTGCTGACTGATGCTCTGTCTTTTATTAAATACAGAGGAGAAAGATATCTGATGAACTTCCTAGTAAACCTACAGATTCACTGACAAAGGACAATGTTTTAGAGGGTTCTGAGAACAGAGGTATGTTATATTTTCATTTCTCCCTCCTGTTTAAATTGAAATGCTTCTGCTAGTGAATATTAGTATTACAACAAAAGTATTGCAATGAAGGTGTGCACATGCACACACAAACATGTATACATAGTACTGATGTTTTATATATATTTATTAATTGGCTGTAATGCTCTGCTTATCAAAAATAAAAAAGAAAAATTAGGCTGTATCTTAGGTTAATGCATTTCTGTCCCATAAAGAGCTAAGGTCTATTGATAGAAGCTTCAATTATAGCCATACTTCAATTTGTGTCAATCTTGGATCCTTTGACATTGGAGTTGATGAAACCAAACTTGGAAGGGCATGTGCCAGAATTCTTAAATTGCTCGCATGACGAGCATTTGATTCATAAAAGTTGCATAGAAGCATATGGTCGTTTCTTTTTTTAATACATCTTTTGCGCTTCATTTGTATGATCATGGGATGGAATTTATGCTAGTTAGTCAAGGATCTTTGTTTATAAAGTAACGTCTACTTTGTCATCATTAGCATTCCCCAACACTTAAATATGCCATATTAGATTCTAAAATTTTTTTTTTGAATGAAGTATATATCACAGTTGCAATCTGGAGTCTTTGACCGTAGTCAGTCCCAATATTAAAAACTGTAATATAATCCACACAGATTGAAATAGTGAGTCTAGTTTTAAAATTAGGCAAAGGTGGATTTATTTGTTAAGGGGAAGATAAATCTGAAGAGATTCTTCTTCCATACTGCATGAGAGTATCTCCAAAAGCAGCTGAAATGTCTCATTTAGTATACAATAAGAAAGAAGAATATCCACCTGATATTGGAAAACCTTCTCTTTTTTCTTTTTAAGTCTTGAAGAAGAAGAGAATAAACTCATGTTCTATACTTTATTCAAAAATGTTCTAATATTCAAGTTAGTATGTATTATGGAATTTTAACAAGCCCTGATGTGAAATTCTGACTAAATTTATGTTGCTTTGCTGATAACAGAAAATTCGAGTGGTCCAGAGAGTAAGACCGATGCCAAACGCAACTTGATCGCTCCAATGGTGCGGATTTCTGTCATCAAGAAACCGGTGGCGACTTCCGATAGTAACAAGCCAGGTATAGCCGAAGAGCACAAACAATTAGAGAGAGAAAGTAATGGCACAAGTACTGGACTCCTATCATTGTGCCAAAACTACGATAGCGATGACGATTAATTAATAACTGTATTCTGAATCAACCTTACATCTTTAGTTTTCGTATAGTGGAATGATTGAATGATATGATCAAACCATGAATGGAGCTAACTTTTAGTGTTCTTTATCTTATTTTGTTGAACAGGCAAGAGATTTTTTTTTTTTTTTTTAATTTTAATGTAATTAGCTAATTATGCCACCAACTTGTTGGCAGTAATATCCTTTTCTTGTCTTCTCTATTATTCTCCTTTACTTTTATGTCTTTTTTTTTTTAATAATTTTGGTGTCTTAAGATCCCAATTTTTTTATGATTTAATTATTCACATAATACTCTAAATTTATTTTTAAAAATAATTTTGACTTTAAGAGCCCGCTCCAAATGAATTCCACAAAAATCCAAAATGTTGGGAACTAAAAAAAAAATATAGATTTGAATTTTACGAATTGAATTTTATGGAATTGAGTATGTCTAATTCAAATTTTATTAAAATTGATCGAATTTGTAAAAGAATTTCACAAAATTGACTATTGAAATGTTTATTGACAAAATTACCTTTCCACTATATTCAACTATTTTTTACCTATAAATTCAACCATTTTTTACCTTTTTTTTTTCTTTTATTTATTTTCTTTGGAAAATTTCAAATTATAACAACTTTTTTTTTTTAATCCAATAATGACATTAGTTTATGTACAATATAATAACTTGTCATTTTTTTTTTCTTTTTGAAGTCTAGTAACAACGTTAGTTATTATTACTGTAAAACTATAAAAATTGAGTATCAACAATTATTTTCAAATACAATTAAAAATAATAATAACATTCTTAATATTTTTTTTTTAGTTTCCAAATTAATTACTTAAATCAATAAAATCTTTTATATCAATTAAAAATTTATTATGATGAATGTTACTGATTATATAATTAATTAATTAGCGTGTAATATTAATGTACTTATTTATATAAAATTTATTATTTTTTTCTTTTTATATCAATTAAAAATTTATTCATGATGAATGTTACTTAGATTATATAATTAATATTAGCGTTGTAATATTAATGTACTTATTTATATAAAATTTATGATTTATATTTTATAAAAAAAATGACAAGTATTTATATTGTACATAATAAATATAATTTGTTTTGTTATGATATTGTTTGTTAAAATAAATTATTATGTCAAGGGTGTTATAAGAAATAAAGACAAATAAATTTTCATTTAAGAATTTATTCCAAACATAATTTTGTGGAATTCAATTAAATTCCTTATTTTAAATTGTAGCATACCAAACATAACAAATTCATTCATTTACAAATAAATTCTACAACAATAATTTATGTAAATTGTGTAATTCTATAAAGTTATGTTCCATACATTTAGAAAATTTAGATGTTGAGGAGTTGTATCTCCCTGAAAAAGTAAAATTATTATAATCAAATATTATTATGAAATGTAAGAAATGGAGAGTATATATAGAAATGGAATAGATAGAATAAGAGAGAGTAGAGTGAAATTGATTTCTTATATTAGGATCTTAGTTATCTAATCCAAAGGATTAAGAAACTATTTATAGGATACAAATGATCCAAAAGACATATTCTTACATATTAAAATATAACCCTTCATTCTAAAGGACATAACCTTACAAACTAAAGGATATAATCATTCATCTTAAAGGACATGACCATTTATTCCAAAGGATATAACTTTTGGAGAAATGAATAATTTCTTTAATAAACTTAATGGACATCCATTATATTATGTAGTTTTATAATCCATTATATTATGTAGTTTTATAACACTTCTTCTTGGATGTCCATTACATAGAAAATATGTCTCGTTAAAACCTTACTAGGAAAAAACCCAATGGAAAAAAAAAATCCTAGTGAAGGAAAAAGAATAAAATATTCTTTGTGTTTTAAAAATTTATTTCTCCCCCTAATGAAGACATCACTACTTGTCTTTTTTTAGTGTATCATTCCTTCAGAGAATATAATATATTTTAATATTATCTCCTACAATATTATGGAGCTTGTTTTCTATGCAAGCAGAATGTATGTACTTTGTACATATCAAAATATCAATTTCAATAAGATACATTACTTGTTTACTTCATAAATTGTGATGTCTTTCATAAATAAAGAAATATCAATCATATATCAAACATTATGAGTATAATGATCCTTAAAATATATACTCAGTATGGTATTATGGTACTTAAGGACATAGTATTTTCATTATTGCAAAAAGATATAGTACTTCAGGACTAAAGAGTTCTTTAATATTTTTGGAGCTCGAAATTAGTTCTTTATCTCATTAAATGACCTCACAATTATCGGTTTCATTAATGGATGAGTTTTATCCATATACAATCATTTCAATCCTTTG
The DNA here is from genome assembly GCF_014843425.1 of Jatropha curcas. The sequence goes on along the minus strand of NW_023590613.1, from coordinate 167,632 downwards.
GATTATATGTATTTCTTTGGATTATATGTATTGATTAATGGACCATAAATTCCATTTATAAAATGTTTGCTTCTTCAGGGCGAGACAAACTTTTTATCTCATTAAATGACCTCACAATTATCGGTTTCATTAATGGATGAGTTTTATCCATATACAATCATTTCAATCCTTTGGATTATATGTATTGATTAATGGACATAAATTCCATTTATAAAATGTTTGCTCTTCAGGGCGAGACAAACTTTTGTATATTCAAATTCTTTCATTTCAAATTCCTTTGAATACTTCACTGCATTTTTGGTGCTCTACTGGAGTCCAATGAGATTTATATTATTAACATACACAGCAATAATAATAAATTTAGATTTGACCTTTTTATAAAAATACGGACAAATTAGATCATTTATGTAATCTTCTTGTATTATATATATACTGAGGTGACTGTACTACATGCGCCTAGATTGATTTAATCCATACAAAGATCTTTTATATGCTTCAGACATTTTAAATCCTTTAGGGACTTACATATATTTCATCAAAGAAGAATAGAAACACAATGAATCATGTCATATATTCGTTTTTCACCATAGATGACATGATATTTGCTCAGCTATATCTTTAAGGCGATTATACCACCTGATTTCCTTAATATGTATAGAAATCCTTATAATTCACTTGAATACATTTTCAAGGTTTTCACGTTGCATGCTTCATGCATGTTTTAATCCTTCAAGGACTATCATTATCAAGTAATCCATACAGAGCTCCATATAATTTCTCGAGAATTTGAATTTTATACTTAAGTAACTTTCACAATATTAAGTGTTATAACATAAATGAAAATACAGTCGATATTTATCTTATATTGATTCCATCTTTTCTTTGATATGACATAACTTATCGAGATCTTATTATTTTCATTGAAATCATTGGTTTCAGGTATTTGAGTTTCTTCTGAAAATTCTTTATCAGTCATGTCTAAGATCTTTTCTAGAAAATATAACACATTTACTCCTTTTCATTTTCAGTGATTTTTGTTCTTGAAACTGATCCATCTACCATGCTTCATGCATGCAATAGGTTTATTAACATATGTAGTTTTATCCTTCAAGGACTTTCATTCTAGTAGGAGTTTAGCCACTGATTTACAATATTTACAATTGTTTGCAAAATAACTATTTTTTAAACTTCTAGTTCATACAACCTTGTGAGAGGATCAAAATTTGATAGTAATAATGTTTTTTAAAGTAATTATCATTTTCAGCTACTTATTCTTCCCTCTTAATGTCGGGATTCATAACAATTAAGAACTCAGCATTTTTGAAATCCATAACAATCAACAATTTGGCGATAGACAATTGTCTTTATTTAAAAATCTAGATATGGAAATGAATTTCATGCCTGACACATCTGTAACTTCCTTTGAAGATCTATATAATAAAAAAGAGGAAGAATTAATAATAACTTGTTGACTTAATGCTAATAATTACCACTATATATAATAATAATGTTACTATATATAAATAGGGAACTTTGTTTTCATAAAAATTGCTTTGAAAATACAACCATTAAATTTATTAGATTTGAAAAACTTTTGGTTCTTTAATAAATATTTATTTTATTTCTTTTTTGCATCAATATTTAACCAAGATAATTTAAATGATCATTATCAAACAATAAAAATATTTGAATTTATAAACTTTTAGTTTACTATATAATTATTATCTCTATATAATTACTATCTCTAAATAATAATATTTGCTCTTCAAGAATTTTTAATATTAAGGCCACAATGTGTTTTCATATATTTTGGTATACAATAAGTACGTAATGAATATGCCTTTTTATCTTTTGCCACTTCCAGTGGTAAGATTTATTTTGATTACTTATGATTCCCATAATTACAAAGATTAGTAATTCAATAATGATCTTATTGAAGAAATTAAAGGAAAGAATATGTCGTATTTCTTTCTATTGTGTTATATTTTTCAATCTCTACTCCACTATATATATACAAAAAATTGTTTCAATATAGGAAGTAATCTAAATAGGAATAAACCTAAATTAGGATGTATTTCTTTCTAATTCGGTGTTATATTTTTCAATTCTCTACTCACTATTATATATACAAAAATTGTTTCAATATAGGAAGTAATCTAAATAGGCAATAAACCTAAATTAGGAACACAATAGTTTACTTTTAATCAGAAAAATTTTCAACACTCCCCCTCAGTTGGGTGCATGATTATTACTCATGCCAACTTACAAAACTAAAGGATGAAACAACTTTGCTATGCAACCGCTTTGTTAATTAAATAATCAGCTTAGTTGGCTCTTTTGAGATTATTAAACCTTCAACTATCTTCTCTATTTAATAAAGTGAACGATCAATCTCTATGTGCTTTAGTTTCGATCATGCTGGACTGGATTGTTTTGATCATGATTGAATGGCTGCTTTTAACTATCACAAAAACAAGGATATATTTGTTGTTTCAACCAACTTTAACTCTTCCATTAATTTGCATAACCATAGAAGTTCATAGATTCCTTGTGCCATAGCTTTATATTCAGCTTTTGCACTAGACCTTGCAACAACAGCCTGCTTCTTGCTTCTCCATGTGACTAGGTTTCCTCCAATAAAAACACAATAACCCGAGGTTGATCTCCTGTCATCAAGGGAACGAGCCCAATCTGCATCTGTACAGCCTGTTATTGTTAAATGGCCATGTTTAGAAAATAAAAGTCCTCTACCTGGAGCTGATTTTAAATATCTTAGAATCTGATGCACTGCTTCCAAGTGAGACTCCCGAGGGTCATGCATGTACTGACTCACTAAACATGCAGCATAGGCAATATCTGGTCTAGTATGGGCAAGGGGTCTAGTATGGGCAAGGTAAATCAACTCCGACCAATTTCTGATACTGCAACATCATTGAACTTCTTCACTCCAGTGTTGAAGCTTATGCTTGGCTTTAATAGGTGATTTCTGGCAGGTTTACATCCCAAACATAACAGTTTCTTTAAGGAGATCAGGATGTATTTTTCTCTGAGAAATAAAAATCCATTTTCTGACTAGGCAACTTTCTTATCCTAATGGAAATATCTCAACTTTCCAACATCTTATATCAAACTCTCTAGTAACAAATTCCTCAAAGTGAGTCATTTCTTCTTCATTATTTCCAGTTCATCACTATACTCATAACAACATAAACAATAGTATGTGATCTTAACTTCACTGAATGTTTTAATGAAAAAGTATGATAGCATGCTTTGAATATACCGCAAAAGAAAAGCATAGCTTTATAACCTTTTCAACACATGCTCTTGGTGATTGTTTCAGTCCATATAATGATTCTTCAACTCTGCAAACTTTTCCTCTCCTAGTTTTGTCATCACCCACTCAAATCCAGGGGAATCTTCCAATATACAACCTCTTCTTTCAAATCACATGTAAAAGCAATTTTTAAATCAAAATTGATGTAACTCCCAAGTCAAGATTGACTGCACAAGACAATAAAATTCTGATTGTGTTCATTTGGCTACAGGGGCAAATGTTTTTCTTTTGATAATCCCTTCCATAGGTCCTGATTGAATCCTCTAAGCTACGCAATCTGCTTGTACATTTCAATTGAACATGCCCTAATGTTTAACTATGACACCCATTTACATCAACTGGCTTCTTTTTGGTGGAGTTAAAGATCACATTCTGTTTTTTTGCCAAACTCTCATCTCTCCATTGCAGCCTTCCATTTTGAGTCTATAATGCCTCTTGCCAATCTTGCAATATAGAAACAGAAGAAACAGCACAATAAAGGTCTATAAGAAGGGGACAAGAGCATTATAGGAGATCAAATGGGCAAATGGGGATGTTTAGTGGGCATCTTCTAACTCCTTTTTCGAGCAATAGGAATAAATCAAAAGTCATTGCCAGAAGGACTAGAATGCAGATTAGGATCAGAATCAAACAGGAATTTAAAGAAAGACTTCACCCAAGTTCCTTTGTTCTTCTGTATTTTCAGGGACGAAATTGGGAGAGGACGGTTGATCAGAGGTCTCATGCTCCATGGTTGTATCTATATTAGTCCGCCGTGTGTAGGTTTTCAAATCAGGTCTATCCAATCTTCCTAGAGTTTTGGGTGGTTTTTCTCTTTTACTATCTATGTCTACAGGAATCTCCCCTTGGAAAGAAATGTCATCCATCACCTCTTCCATATGATATTTCTCTCCCTGAAGAGGTGACTGGGAATTAAAATAAGATTCAAACTCCCGAAAGGTAACATCCATACTTACAAAGTATTTCCTAGAAGAAGGATGATAACACATGTATCCCTTTTGAGTAGTAGAGTAACTAACAAACACACACTTCAAGGCTTTAGGATTTAATTTGCTTAGACCAATCTGATGAACAAAGCAAACACAACCAAAGACTTTGGGAGGTACAATATAAGAGTTTTTTCCTTGAAGAACCTCTAATGGAGTTTTAAAATTTAAAGTACGAAGAGGCATACGATTGATAAGGTAAGCGGCAGTCAAAATAGCATCCCCCTAATATGGTTTGGGAAGATTCATAGTGAACATAAGAGACCTAGCTACTTCCAGTAAATGCCTATTTTTCCTTTTCGCTACTCCATTTTGATTTTCCTTTTCGGTACTTCCATTTTTGAGCACTAGTATTGACACAACTTAGTGTGATGGTATAATACCATTAGAATCTAAATAGGTACGAAAATCTATAATTCATTGTATTCAGTACCATTCATGCAATTCTTAGGATTTTAACATGCGCATCAAACTGAGTATAAATCATTTTATAGAAGTTCTTGAAAAACGAAACACACTTCATTTTTTTGTTTTCATCAAATAAACCAAGTCAATCTAGTGCAATCAATCAATAAAGGTGCACAAACCATCTATAACAGAAAGAGAGTACAGTTTTAGGTAGGATCCAAACATCCAGAATGAATAGTAGGCAAAAGGAATGCAAAATTTTATTAATTATTGGAGAGTTAAGACATGCCTGGTGTGTTTGGCAAGTTCACAAGCATCACATACTAAGAATTGAAATAACATTTCGCAAACAAAGTGGGGAAATTAAACGTCCTAAAAAAAAAAAAAAAAAAAAAAAAAAAAGAGGGATGTCTAATCTCCTGTGCCATTGAATATTGTTCAGGGAGGGATTTTCTAGCCAGTTCCTAACAAAGCTTGACTGGTACCCTCAATTTGAAAAACAACAAATGTTCAATCCAACAGATACACGTCCATCATGCAGCCTGCGGCACTGCGCTAATCGTTCTCCTCGTGTTCAGTTCTGAAATATACAATGAGTAGCGGTACAAGTTACTTTGCAATTAAGTTCTTTAGATTAAGTCTAAAGATAACTGATTTAATAGGAAATCTGGAACTAATGAAGAACAGGGGAGAATTTAATATTGGAAGTACAGTCAAATAGAAACTATGCCCAGCATCGGGTACTAAGGAGGCGCATTCGCAATGCGAATTTTTTTGTCTGTGCCTTGATAACTTAGAATATGAGGAAATGTTTTATAGAGCCTGTTGTATGTTTATTTGCTCCTGAATCTATAACCCAAGAGGGTTTTGTAATTTTTGCAAGAAAGGTAAGAAAAGTATTGCTTGAATTAACAAAATTAGAGGCTGCAGTCTGAGTTGAGGACGAATCAAGCTGTGACAACAATTGTTTCAGGGATGGAATCTCCTTATCAGAAAAGCTTCCAGCAGTAGATGGTTCCTCAGATAAAGCTCCATTATCAGATATGTGTGCTTGTGGTCTAGAAGAACTGACCCGTCTCCCTCCACGCCCTTTAGTTGGGCGTCCATGTAATTTCTAGCAGAACTCCTTAGTGTGCCTGCTCTTACCGCAATAGTCACAAAATAATTGATCTCTATCTGAAGAACTGCTCTTTGCAGCCTGGATATGTTCTCTTACAGAATTAACAATCAAACCCTGTTAATCAATTGTAGCATCTATGAACGCAATGTTCTCCTAGTACTCTCATGCTATTAATCAAATGAGTAATGCTTTATCGTACGGTGATGGAATAAGGATCTTGTCTGAACTTGGATCGAATTGTCATACTCGTTATTTAGGACATGCTAGAATCATACACCGTTCTAACTATGTCTCTTCTCAACTTCTGAAACTTGAGTGCATCATCAGTACAATTCTGCTGAAGTCTTGATATAATCCAGTTCTTCTTGCCATCGACCTAGTTTCAGCAAATACTGAGCGAAGTCGATCTCCCCTACTTGATTTCATGATGTTCTATCGCATTCATACCTCTGAGCATAGTTTCCAGTTTGTGAATATGTTTGTGAAGCGGCTCCCATAATTTCCTTAGCGTATAGAATTGATATATCTCGAAAAAAAGTTTGCTGATGAAATTTTATTGAACGAAGACGATAATAAGGGAATTCTCACGAATTTTCACTGTATTTAAAGGCCGGATCTTGTCGAAACTGGTTTAGTTGCTGCTTACTCGTAAAGGTATCTCTTACAAACTCTAGCTCTAATGAAGTAATAAGCAAAACCAGAGACTAAGCGGTAGTTTTTCATTAACTATCATTCCGGTACTAGATCTGACAGTGAAGGGCTCTCTGAAGTTGAGAAAACCCATATCTAGCCTTCTTTCCCGTCCGCATTGATTTTAGACAAAAAAACTTAACCGGCAACAGTGGCTGAAATAAAATCAAAAAAGGGAGAAAATTATAAAAGACGAAAACTTGTGTTGAAAGACAAGTAGGTTCCTAAGCGCACACAGAGTCGAGGTCGCCGAACAAGAATCGTCGATCGGAGCTCGCCGGAAACAGCCGCACGCACTGGCACGGTGGGATGGCTAGAGGATCCTTCTAGAGCAGTGTGATGCACGACGCGCGTGGTCGGACGTCGGACGTGGTTTGGAGGGAGTGCAAATCTGCGATCGGATTGTTCCTTCTTGACCTGGCGGTGACGGACCACTCCCACTCCGGCGGTACTGTGGTATCTCAGACGACTTTCAAATGGAAATGTGTACATGGAAATTCGACGGAGCTCGCCGGAAACAGCCGCACGCACTGGCACGTGAAGAATGGCTAGAGTCTTCTAGAGGCGTGTGTGCACACGCGCGTGGTCGGACGTCGACGTGGTTTGGAGGGAGTGCAAATCGGCGATCGCTTTTCCTTCTGACCTGGGCGGTGACGACCAACTCCCACTCCCGGCGGTACTGTGGGTATCTCAGACGACTTTCAAATGGAAACTGTTACCGAAAAATTCACGGCAATGGCTCTGATACCATGAAGAAATTAACGGAAAGAATATGTTGTATTTCTTTCCATTGTGTTATATTTTTCAACCTCTACTCCACTATATATATAAAAAATTGTTCCAATATAGGAAGTAATCTAATAGGAATAAACCTAAACTAGGAAACATAATATTTACTTTAATCACAAAGATTTCAACATTTATTAATATTCTCATCGACAAAAATATTATTGTTGTTATTTACACTCACATCCAATTATATATTATTGTATTCATTTCAGGAAATGAAACAAATCTAATTGAGTGCGTTTTATGTCATAACTTTTTTTATATCATGATTATAAATATGTCATTATTTTTTGTTTATGCCCAGTATTGCGATATACTATTTGATTTATTTCAGGGAATAAAAACAAATTATATTATGTAAATTCAGTGCTTTATATTTGCTAAATAATAAAAAGAGAGAAATAATTTAAAATCAACAATCAATATGTTATAATATTTTTTTTCGATCATGCTATTGCAGGAGCATATTCAAAAGTATAAGATATTATTCACTTTTTATGAATAAAATAAGTTAATATTTAATTGTTAAATATCCAGTGGAAGAAAATTTTTGCTTTAGTGCAATTTTGAATTATTCCTTGATTTTCTTCCTTAATGTGTCTTCAGGACACATAATATCTACATATAAAAATAAATAATTTATACTCAATATATATTAAAAGTCACAAATCTAATTCTATAAGATTTGTCATGATAAAAAGTAATATAACAATGTAATTACTTTAGATAATAAGACCATAATAATAATAATAATAATATTATGGAACTAAGAATATCACAGTTGAATAGTTGTGATTTTAAAATATAAAACATAACTTTATGCATTGAAATAATAAAACCATCATGCATTTATTATCAATACATAATAAATCAAAGAAATAATGTGGTGTTGTCAATTATGATTACATAGAGATTCCATCTCACAATTATATTTTATATTTTAAAGCCAAAATCAAAGAATCATAATATCATTCTTAGTTTAAAAAATATGTATTTAATATTTATATAGAGCAGATAAATTAAAACTTGTGTTTACTATCACGTAAATTAGATTATAAATTAATTACAGATATATAATTTCCAAAGGCATATAGAAAATTACCTTTTGAGTGTAAATAAATTCAAACACACCGACCTTAACTTTGGTTGTCACAAACCACATATTATTCTTTCTTTAGGTGATTTGATCAAGGGAGTGTTATAATAAAAATCGAAGCGGTAGAACGAAATCATGCTGATAATGTATTATGAAATATAAGAAAAAGAGAGTATAAATAGAAATGGAATAGACAAAATAAGAGAAAATAGAGTAAAATTGATTTCTTGAATAAGGATCTTAATTAGCTAATTCGAAGGATTAAGGAACTATTTATATGATACAAAATATGATCCAAAAGACATAACATTATACGTTAAATTATATAACCCTTCATCCTAAAAGTTTGTGAGGCAATAGCTTACCAAGGTGATGATCAGTAGCTGGTCCGAGACGATGTTCCACGACCTTACAAACTAAATGATATAATCTTTCATCCTAAATGATATAACACTTTATTCCAAATGATATAACTTTTGAAAAAATAAATAATTTCTTTAATAAATTTAATAGACATCCACTGTATTACGTAGTTTTATAACAAATATCAAACATTTATTTTATTAAATTACATTTTTTCTGTGACTCTCCTTAAGAGAGCATTTGTTTACCGGAATTTAATGGAAAAAAAGGTTGGAAAAGTTGAATTTCAAATATTTGATAGGTATTTTCTTACAGAAGTTAAATTTCTAAGTATGTAGGTGTTATCTTTACCCTTTTTTTTTTAAATTTATATAGAAACTCAAATGGTGGAAAAATTAGATTTGCATAGAAAATAAAATATATTAAAATTTTATAATAACTTATTATTATCATTTTATTGTCATAATTATATACTATTCTTAGTTTTTATTATTATCCAATTATCCAAATACAATAATTGTATTCTCTATAATACCTTTTCATAGGGTAGTTGAATTTGGCAACTAAACATATAAAAAAGAAAAATTATATTTTTTCCTTATATTTTTATATAATTAACTACTTTGTTCTTATATTTTAAAAATTATATTATTTATCCTTATACTTAGATTTGTTAAATGAAATTATCCAATTATTTGAGATTTAAATCATTAAGTACTAGCAAGATTGTAGGACTAACCCTATATGCATATGAACTAAAGGAAAGAAAATTACATTTTTATCCTTATATTTTGACATAATTAATTACTTTATTCTTATATTTCAAAAATTTACAATATATTATCTTTGTAACTTAATCCAATTTAAATCTCAAATAATGGATGGACAAAATAATTTCATTTAATGAACACAAACCTTATGGATAAATAATGTATTTTTAAAATGAAAGAGCAAAATAGTTAATTATGTAAAAAATATAAGGATAAAAACATATTTTTTTTCCTTTTAAAAACATATAAAAATGGTGCACCACTGAAAATTGCTTTGCTGGTGAATTAGTGATGCGCAGCATTTTTCTTCTTTTTTTAAAAAGACCAAATACAGCAAAGATTCTGTTGAATCCAAAATTTCCAAATCCGAATCGTATCGGTCTCCGTTTCAGACTAGAATCCTACGATACACAGAAATCCCGTCACTCCTCCAAATTCTCCCTTACATATTTCCATGTCTGAAACGCAAACTCTATCATCACCAACAGATCTCACCGACCACCACCAGCCATTGCTCACCTCAGCACCAATGGACTATCAAGAACCTCAATACCCTATACCAATAAAAAGATATTGGCGATGGAGCAAGCAAGATTTCTATCCAGAACCCTCTTTTCAAAACCTCTCAACTTATAAAACTGCACTTTCTCAAACCTTTCCTCGTCTCAAGGACCGTCTTCTCTCTCGCTCTACGGACGCCAATGAACTTGTCATTCTCCAGAAAGAAAGCGAAAACCCGATGCTAAAGTGCCTTACTTGGTGGGACCTTATGTGGGTCGGCTTTGGTTCTGTTGTTGGATCTGGTATTTTTGTTGTTACTGGTCTAGAAGCTGGTTCTGTGGGTCCTTCTATAGTTCTTGCTTATGCTATTTCTGGTCTCTCTGCATTGCTCTCTGTGTTTTGTTACACTGAATTTTCTGTAGAGATTCCTGTTGCCGGTGGTTCTTTTTCTTTTCTCAGAATTGAATTAGGTGATTTTATTGCTTTTATTGCTGCTGGGAATATTCTTTTGGAGGGTGTTGTTGGTGCTGCTGGGTTAGGACGTTCTTGGTCTTCTTATCTTGGTAGCATGATTAATAGTAAAAATCCTGACTTTTTGAGAATTAGAGTTAAGTCTTTTGCTGATGGATTTAATCTTTTAGATCCAATTGCTGTTCTTGTTCTTTTGGTGGCTAATACTATAGCAATGACGGGTACAAAGAGGACTTCTATTCTGAATTGGATTAGTTCTATAGTTAGTGCTTCTATAATTGTGTTCATCATTATTGTAGGATTTATTCATGGTAAAAGTGCAAATTTATCACCGTTTTTTCCAGATGGATCAAAGGGTGTTTTTGAAGCTGCAGCAATTGTGTATTGGTCTTATACTGGTTTTGATATGGTTGCTACTTTGGCAGAAGAGACCAAGAAGCCATCAAGGGATATACCGATTGGGTTGATTGGTTCAATGTCTATGATCACTGTGGTTTATTGCTTGATGGCTTTGGCATTGACTATGATGGTAAAATATACTGAGATTGATCCGGATGCTGCATATTCAGTTGCTTTTGTTCAAATTGGGATGAATTGGGCGAAGTATTTAGTTAGTTTATGTGCACTTAAGGGAATGACTACAAGTTTATTGGTTGGATCACTTGGACAAGGTAGATATACTACTCAGATTGCAAGGTCCCATATGATACCTCCTTGGTTTGCTCTAGTTCATCCAAAAACTGGAACACCTATCAATGCCACTCTTTCGATAACTATACTTAGTTCTATTGTAGCATTTTTCTCTAGTTTGGATGTTCTATCAAGTGTCTTTTCCGTGAGTACGCTACTCCTTTTCATGCTAATGGCTGTTGCATTGCTTGTGAGGCGATATTATGTGAAAGATGTTACTTCAGGGAATGATTTGATCAAATTTCTTGTGTGCTTATTTGTCATTATTGGTTCTTCAATTGGAGTAACTTCAGTTTGGAGTTCGAATGGGAAAGGATGGATTGGATACGTGGTGACTTCGGTCCTTTGGTTTTTGGGGACTTCGGGACTGGCTTTGCTACCAAAGCAATGTGCTCCAAAGGTTTGGGGAGTTCCTCTTGTTCCATGGTTGCCATCACTATCAATTGCAATGAATTTCTTTCTTATTGGATCTTTGGGTAAGACAGCGTTCTTGAGGTTCATTGTTTGCAGTGCCGTAATGATTTTATACTATTTGTTTGTAGGAGTCCATGCAACTTATGATATAGCTCGCCAAAACGAGGAAGAAACAAATAAGATAGAAGAGGGTAGATAAAGTTTAGGAAATGCATATATGGTGATATGGCATTTTGAACATATAATTTAGTTAGTTATTTCTTATATTTTCATGTCAATCCTTAGGATATTATTGATTTCAGTACTCTGTAAATATTTAAGTTAGATGGAATCTATTCAATATGAAGGAAATTCTTTGTTGTATTCAAATCCAGGAATTTGTTCTGAAATTTGATGTTTATGTAATTACCAAGCTGATTGTCTCCCTTATGGAATATTGGGGTTCTTTAAGATCACCTTCTTGATTATGTGAGTGGGGAATATAATGATAGCCGCAATTTTGTATTTCAGCCTCCATGTCTGCTGCCTGCTTGGACAGGACAAAATTTGGCGGGGAATGTAGGTTTTTGATGGCAATTTCTTGATTTCTTCCCTCATGGCAGCTCTGCCTATCTCATCAATGGAGCTCGGACAACATGGAAATTGTTATAGGGAAATATTGTCAAATTATTTTTTAAAATCCTTCATAGGACAACATTAATTCATTGCACAGTCATGATTTCAATTGGTTGATTTCTTTATCATTGTCATGTTTTCTTGCTGAAAATTTGTTACCAACATAAAAATATACAACCATATGTCATGCTTGGGAACAAACTACAATGCTTACACTTTTCTGTTCATTTTAGTTGTGAACTCTATCAATTGCTTTATAGCCACTTAGTCATTCAGGATGTTGGCATTCTTGATGTTAGTTCTTAATGGTGTCTATAGTAAAGTTGCAACTTGCATATTGTAGTTGGACCCATTAGATTACGTTTGTTCAGTAATAGAGAGATTGGACATTTTCACTAATTTCTGCAATTCACTGGTGAAAATCACAAAGAAGTCTTGCAGGAGGCTAAATATGAAAGGTAAGCTTGAAACACAGTGAATGCTTGCTGATGTGTGTTTCAAGATTCATTTCAGTAGGTAGCAACCTGTTGGACTTGTCAAATTCTGCTAGCTGAACTCGACATAATTTTCAAAAGAAGAAAGAATGATATTCATTTGTCTCATTTTTGCAGTCTTTTATTCATGTTTCATTTTAATGGCGACAGAAGTTTTTAAGGGGAAGTTTAATGGACACATATGTTGAAAAAAATATGGAATATCTTTCTCTTTCACAGAATATGCTGTTCTTGCAATACCATTCGATGGAGTGTCTACTAAGTACTATAGTCGATCATCATAAGAAGCAGAAAGTGTTATTTTGATTTAGTCAATTGCATGTGTTTCATTGCAGAAAGCAGAATGGGATATGTATAATAGAAACATGTTTGATTTTCATTGTTATAAATGAAGAGCTATATGTATTTGGATTCTAATCTGTTGTCAACGATAAATAACTCATAAATAACTTAATTTTCCTTAGGTTTCTTGGTTCCCAAACAAGTTACTATGCTTTCTTGGTTCTCAAATTACAAAGTCCGTAGGAAATTACTTCACTTAATTGAATGACATTTGGGAGGAATTGAGAATCTATGGGCTAGTTCCTCGCTGCTCTTATGGACATTGTAACCATAATTGCTTTCAAAAATTTACTGATGTGCAAATGAAGGATTATTGTTCAAAGTTTTTGAATGGCTTAAATGAGACATTTCAGGGAATTAGATCTCAATCATATTGATGGAACCATTTCTATCTCTGGATTAGGTTTATAATTTGGTGTTGCAAGAAGAGACACAAAGGCTATTATTGCTTTAAACACAGTCCTTCCCAGAAATGTCAGCAATGGAATTTAAAAGGAAGAACAAGAGTGAAATCATTAGTTACCATTACGGAAAACCTGGTCATATGAAGGCTAGTTAGTATAAGTAGATTGGTTCCTCTCCTGATTTTAAGTTTACAAAATCAAGGGAAGTTCACCTTCTGTGTCTCTAATTCCCAATTACATGTCAAGATCCTTCTTTGGCTTAGCTCATTCAGCATCCAGCAAGCTTATTTCAGACCAGCAATCTACCACACTTGACAGTCTTTCCAACTTGAATATGTCGAAGGAGCAAGTTCAGAAGCTTATCACTTTTCTAAATGATCAATCACCTGTCTCCACCTTCCATCACCAACTAGAATGTAGCTTCCTCATCTTCACCACGTGTCAATATTGCAGGTAGAATTTTCTCACTCTTCTCAGTTGCATCATCTTCTACGTTGTAAACTATTCTGCATTCTAAATTTTCTTCTCCACCTTGGACTGTGGACACAAGTTCCAAAAAAATTGCATTCTATTCTCTTGCATAATTCTTCTGTCTCCCCACCTAATGCCATGAGAGTTCAAGTTACTGCTATAGAACCTATTCAATTAGACTCTTTTTTCTTACATAATATGCTGTTAGTTCCTTCCTTCTTTTTCAATTTATTGTTACTTGGAAATTTAATAACTTCACAAAACAAATTTGCTTCATAATTCTGTCTAACTTTGTTTTGACCAGGTCCTTTAATGATAGATGACTTATTTGTTTTGCTTCAGGATTGTATTCCTTCATCATTATGCTCTTTAGTTCCTGTTAAGTCTATTGCTCATGTTAGTTCTGTTTCTTTAGAAACTTGGCATCATAGGTTAGGCCACCCTACAAATGATAGAATTAATGTCTTGAAATCAATAACCATTCCTATTATAGTTGATTTAACATTGTTATACTTGTCTTAAAAAGCCAAATAGAGAAGAAGGCTTTGCTTTCCGAACAATGTATCTTCTGCATCTGCTCCTTTTGAGATTGTATATATAGATATATGAGATACTCATTTCTTTCTTACCATTTATTGTTAATGATTTTACTAAGAGTATTTGGATTTTTCTTATGTCCAGAGTTTTACCATTTTTTCAAACTCAAACTCAATTTCTCTTAAATAGATCAGAACTGATAATGGGATCGAAGTTTTTCTCAGGTCTTTTTTTTTTTTTGCCTCTACAGGGATTATCCATTTATTTTATCAATAGAAATCCCATGGTTTAACACAACAACAAATCTATTTTCAAGCTGTTGTTTCATAAAGTTTCTTCCTATATACTCATTTAAGAGCATTCTCCTAGTAAAAGATATTACTTGTATGATCTTGACTCTCGTACTACTTTCATTTCTAGAGATTTGCTTTTTCATGAACATATGTTCCCATTTGACAAAATCTTATTTTGTCCCAGATTTTATTTTCTCTCTATTCCATTGTTTCCTTTTGGACTACTCTTTCTCTACTATTCTTATAAATGCTACATCTTCAGTCCCTGTTGTACTTTTCTTTCTATTTTAGCCTTTTGATCTGCTCCTGCTTCAGATTCTTCTCCCTTTACTTCTACTGTAGCTCCTCTTGTTCCTGTTGTTTTTCATACTAATGAACATTCTCATGTTGGTCGAAGTTCTTTTGCCTTCTTATCCCCCTTCGAGACACAATTTTAGGCCTTAGCACTTACCAACTTATCTCAAGGATTACCATTATCTTATGGAAAAATTATAATCATCCCCTCGTGTTAAAGAACTGCTTTATCGTTGTATTTTTAATAATAAACTGTCATTCTCTCAGTATTTTTCGTCCGTTACAGGCCTTCCGTCCAATATTTATGATTTTAGAGCTCAAAGTCAAAAGGAAAGTGTAAAGAGAGAAAAAAATTTTTCACCAAAATACCCTCTTCCCCTTCCTCTCTTTCTCTACCAGAAATCTGCCATGTCTGTTAAAGGGGTATAATTGCTCCTTATCCTGCAGTTTCAAGAACACTACAACTCTCCATTTTCACACCTTTTAGCAAATCCTTCTTCTTCATATCGGGCCAAATAAACTCAGATCTGATGGAGGAAAGAAGAAAATGAGGTGGAGAAATCAATATACACAGAATCAATATAAGCTCAAAAATTAACAATTGAAGTGCATAAATTTAACACCTAAATCAAAGTCCAAATATACACCCAACGCCTATTTACCATCCTCGCTAAAAGTTCGAGCTAGCGGTTGTAGGAGTTCGATTTGCAGTTCGGTTGTGGGAGTTGGATTTGCGGTCCAAATGACACTTTAATTACCAGCGGTAATACTCTCGAACTCACTTTTCACATCCACCAATTGCGGTCCTTCTCATTCGTTTGCTTTGTGGTTTCGTTTTCTGTTTGGGTTGTTTGGGTCCGTTCTGGTTTCTGGGTTTGCTTGAGGAGTAAAAGGGAAGATAGGGTCAAAAATGTCATTTTACATGCATTTAAAAAAAACCTAACAGAAGGTTAATTTAATGTAACGGATTCAAAATACGAAGACATAACAGTTTATTTAAAAAAAATGAATGTAAAGTAATTTTTTTATAAAATATAGGGATATATTTTTAATTTTCTTTTATTTTATAAGGCTCACTTTCTACCTTTTGCATCCTCCATCACATTGCATCCTATTCCAAATCTATCTTTCTTATCACAGATTGTTTCCTTCTTATTAATCTCTTATCCTTAACTTTTCTTTTATCCCTGAACAACTTCATAATTTCAAGCCATGAAATCTGATGGAAGATCCATCTAGCCTAGCATTACAAGTTGTCCTAGACATATGTCTTGGTCTTGATTCCATTAGTGAAGTTGATGAAGACACTCCAAGTGAAAATGGGCTTAGTGGGAGTGACATGTTCAATCTAAAGCTACAGCTCTTTTTGGGGACATTTGGGATCCTTCAAACCATAATATTTGAAGACAATAATCAAAGACCACTTGGTTGATCATTGACTATGAATTTCAGACCATTTGTGTTGTTTTCAAACTTAGTTAGGTGTCTTTTGAATTGTATCTTTGAATGAGTTATTTTCAAATTTAGTTAGGTGTCCCTTGAATTGTGTCTTTGAATGAGTTGTTTTCAACCTAGTTAGGTGTATCTTTGAATGTGTTGTTTTCAACATAGTTAGGTGTCCTTTGAAATTGTGTCTTGCAAAGCTCGTTTTTGGGACTTGGGTCCTTCAACATAATATTCGGAAAGAAAATAATCAAAGACCAAATTGGTTGAGTTCATTGAACTATGAATTTCGACACATGTTGATGTTGTATTTCAAACTTAGTTAGGTTTTTTGATTGTATCTTTTGAATGAATTTTTTTCAAATATTAGTTGTGTCATGTGAATTGTTCTTTGAAATGAGTTGTTTTAAAACCTAAGTTTATGTGTTCTTTGAATGTGTTGTTTTCAACATATATATGGGTGTCCCTTTGAAATTTGTGGTCTTTGAACAACACATTCAAGGGAGATTATATTGCTTATCAGTCTTGTTTCCCCTTTATAATAGGGGTTTGTGTTACTTTTTGGAAAAGGGGGAGAAATTTTTGAATAACAAGAAGGTGTTTTATCACATTTGGTTTTATTAGTTTTCCAAAAATGATATATGGTTTTTGTTGTTTTCCAAAACAATCGATCTTCTTTAACATTTGGGTTTTTATTAGTTTCAAAAACTAATTGGTTTTGTTTGTTTACTCAAAAAACAATATGATTCTTTGTCATTTTTGATCATACCAAATAACTAACCTAGACTTCTCACGTTTTGAATAAGTCAGACTGTAGCAACGGCCAGGGGCTGTGCTGCAGCAGGGCATAGCCAAACTGTAGCAAAGGTAAACTGTGCTGTAAGTCACGGGCCGTAAGCAGGGCCGTGCTTTTCTTCACTCAAGAGAGCAGAAGTAGCAATGGAGCATGGGCCGTGCACTGTACAGGCGTGCCACTGTTGAACTCGTGTTTTTTTTTTTCTCCATCAAAACCATAGATTTTTTCACCAGCTCAGTTGGTATACACAGAGCAACATCTTACCTTCCCCCCTTTTTCCCCCCTCCTTTCATTTGTTTTCATATCTTTGCTTAATAACCAACAACACATCTAATAAAGAACAAACAAGTCATAGTCAGAAGATCAAGATCTAGCCTCAGCAATTGAAAGAAAATGAATGGTTGGAAATGGAAAGTTCTTTAAGGCAAAGAATTGAAGCTTAGAAACACTATATCCAAAATACTCCACCAATACCAAAATACTCATGAAGAGAACTGATAATGAGATTTCAATGGAGAGGAAGCCGATCACCTTTGTGTTTGGGACGTGAGGTTTTTAGGAGGAAGAGGAGAGGACTTTTTAATGTAGAGGACTTGGCAAGGGGGTAGGCGTCTGTTGCACACCATCGTGTTGAAACACAAGAGAATTTTCCAACTATTAAATTGGGAAATACCTGAATTTCATGGTAGTCGATGTTGAATAGCTATCTTGAATGATATACTCAATGGAGAGATCTGTATTGAATGTGGGGAGTATTCGGACGAAAGAAATGAGCCTTGCTGCTATGAGGTTAAAGGATATGGATGCCCTTTGGTGGGATAATTGCAAAGAGGGAAGGGAGGCCTCAGATTACTCAATGGGATAGGATGAAAGAAGAGATGGATGCGGTGTTCTTACACCCCATTATAGACAGAAAATGATTGAGCAAATGTTGAGCCTCAAACAAGACACTAAATCCGTGGAACAATACACCATGGAATTTGAGGAATTTTTATTGAAGTGTGAGGTCGAAGAGACCGAGGAGCTGATCATGGGGCGTTTTCTCCAAGGCTTGCATTTTGACATCCAAGGCATGGTAAGTTTCTACCCTTATGAATGTCTTATTGAATTAAAGAGGTTAGCATTGAGAAGTGAGGTAAGTTTGAATCATTCACACCAAAACAAAACCAATACCAGAACTTCTAACGACAAACCGAGCTCTAGTAGCCCCAATTCTGCCCTTATCAAGACCACCTACACACCCTCACCAAAACCCCCTCTTAAAAACACTTCCAACAGACCAAGAAATACCCAATCTGATCCACCATCCAAAAGTACCTCTAAGAATGCTTTGAAATGTTTCAAATGCCAAGGGTATGGACACTTCCAATTTGAATGTCTTTCAAGGAAAGTAATGACCCTTAGAGAGATAGTCTTTCAAGGAAAGTAATGACCCTTAGAGAGATAGAGGAGATTGAGGAAGAAATATACCATGCTAATTCTCTTGTGGTAAATAATGAATTAAATATTGATGAGGGTGCAACCCTTGTTTTTGACGCAATAGAAGATGGGGAGTGTTTAGTGATGATGCAAATTCTGAGTATTGAAAAGTATGAGGAAGATTGGAGGACGAAATCCCTTTTTCACATTAGATGTTTGACAAAGAACAAATTATGTGAAGTTATTATTGATAGTGGTGCATGTGAAAATGTTGTATCCAATGAGATGGTTGCAAAATTGGGACGGAAAACCGAGCCAATTGACACCCCTTATAGGTTAGCATGGCTGAATTCTGAGCATGAAATTGAGGTCACTAAGAAGTGTCTAGTTCCTTTTACAATTGGGCAATACGTGGATGAGGTGAGCTGCCATGTTATCCCAATAACAGTTTGTCACTTGCTTCTTAGGAAGCCTTGGTTATATGATAAGGATGTGCAGCACCAAGGGAAGGCCAATACT
Source organism: Jatropha curcas (assembly GCF_014843425.1). Next base: position 148,373 of record NW_023590613.1, on the reverse strand, counting down.
TACACCTTTTTCCATGAGGGTACTACCATCTTACTCACACCGTTAATGCCCAAAAAGCAAAAGAAGAAGAGGAGGGTCCTTACAAAATCATAGAGAAGGTAAATCAGAATGCTTACAAAGTAGAGCTGCCCCCAACTTACAAGATTTCTAACACCTTCAATGTAAGTGACTTAGCCAAATATAAGGAAGACACCATGTCAAAGCCAAATATAAGGAAGACACCATGTCAACTTCTGACCAAGTTGAATCTTTTCAAGAAGGGGAGAATGATGGAGGTCCATCTAGCCTAGCATTACAAGTTGTCCTAGACATATGCCTTGGTCTTGATTCCATTAGTGAAGTTGATGAAGACACTCCAAGTGAAAATTGGCTTAGTGGGAGTGACATGTTCAATCTAAAGCTACAACTCCTTTTGGGGCCATTTGGGATCCTTCAAACCATAATCTTTGAAGACAATAATCAAATACCACTTGGTTGATCATTGACTATGAATTTCAGACCATTTGTGTTGTTTTCAAACTTAGTTAGGTGTCCTTTGAATTGTATCTTTGAATGAGTTATTTTCAAACTTAGTTAGGTGTCCCTTGAATTGTGTCTTTGAATGAGTTGTTTTTAACCTAGTTAGGTGTATCTTTGAATGTGTTGTTTTAAACCTAGTTAGGTGTCCTTTGAAATTGTGTCTTTGAACAACACATTCAAAGGGAGTTTATTGCTATCTGTTGTTTCCCTATATAAAGGGATTTTGTGTACTTTGAAAAGGGGAGATTTTTGAATAACAAGAAGGTGTTAATCACATTTGGGTTTTATTAGTTTCCAAAAACTATTGTTTTGAATAACAAGAAGGTGTTAATCACATTTGGGTTTTATTAGTTTCCAAAAACTATTGGGTTTTGTTTGTTTCCAAAAACAATCATCTATCTTCACATTTGGGTTTTATTAGTTTCCAAAAACTATTGGGTTTTGTTTGTTTATAAAAACAATCATCTATCTTTGTCATTTTGATCATCACCATCAACTACCTTAGCCTTTCATCACATTTTGTATCAAGTCAGACTGTAGCATGGGCCAGGGCGTGCACTGTAGCACGGGCGTGCCAACTGTAGCAGGGGGTACTGTAGCTGTAGCACGGGCACTGTAGCACGGGCGTGCTTTTCTTCACTCAAAGAGTCAGAAGCTAGCACGGGCAGGGCATGCACTGTAGCACGGGCGTGCCACTGTAGCACGGGTACTGTAGCACTCGTGTTTCTCCATCAAAACCATAGCCTTTTTTTTTTTCACCACGCCATCAAAATCTGATCATTGGAAGTGCTCTACAATATGAGTTGGATGTCTCTATTCAAACTTAGTACCGCCACTTCCTTACGACCTAATGTGAAGCCTGCGGTAACAAGTGGGTTTTAAAATGAGAAACTTATGAACCTGTTTCTATATTATGATAAAATTAACTACTCTGTCTCCATATTTTTTAAATTATATTACTTCGTTCTTATATGTTTTACTATTTTACACTATTGTCTTTCAATTCAAAAAAATTAATTTTTCCGTTAAATGGCTTGTGAAAGGACACAAATATCCTTAACTGGTTAAACAAAATCAAGATGAAAACAGCTTCATTTACAGAAAATCAAAATGGGTTCTCAAATGTAGATCATGCTTTTTGAGTAAATTGATTCTTCTTAATATATTAGTATGCAATACACATCACATCTACATTCTCTAGCTCAAATTAAAATTAAAAAATAAAAAGTTTATTATATCGTCCTTTCCCCCTGTTTCTGTAAATTCATATATATATATAAATATATATATATTATATATATATATATATATGGTGTGTGTGTGTGTGTGTGTGTGTGTGTGTGTGGTTTCTTGATTTTTGTTTTGGATCTGTTTTTGTTTTTGTTTTTGTTTTTACAAATCTAGTTGATGAAGAGATAGGGGGGATGGAGAGAGATAGATGGGGAGATGGAGAGGGAGAGGGAGATAGAAACAAACAAAAAAAAAACAAAATAGTGTTTGTTTATTTATATATAATTATATATATATATTATTTATTATATTGTATATATATATCATAATGAATTTCTTGCCACCAAAACATGTTCCCAACACTTATGACCTTTGTCTTTTTCTGCGAAGAAGACATGCCCCCCACCTGGAAATTAAAAAAAAAAAAAAAAAAAAAAAAAAAAAAAAAAAAAAAAAAAAAAAAAAAGACGGGAAAATGTTCCCAGTGTCTCTACTTAGGATGGAAAGTAGTGGCTGGGGACGGTAGTTTTTGCAAAAATTATTGCTCTACCTATATTTAAAATCCTTTTACAATTTGATATCATGTTCATTACCAAAACTAAAAAAAAAAAAAAAAAAAAAAAAAAAAAAAAAAAAAAAAAAAAAGAGGGAAAATGTTCCAGTGTCTCTACTTAGGGATGGAAGTAGTGGGTAGTTGCAAAATTTGCTCTACCTATATTTAAATCCTTTTACAATTTTGATATCCATGTTCATACCAAACTTATTTAAACTTTTTGTTCAAGTACTCATGCTCCAATCTATTTAAAATTTTAACATATGCACCGGTCCCAGATCTATGTAACTAATATTTAAACTCATTTCATTTCTTAAAAAGAAATATATTCAAAATCATTTTAAATAGATTAGATAAAAACCATAAAGGAGAAATTATAAATAAATAATAATTCCAAGATCCGGGTCATTTTGAAATTCTTTAATGGTAATTGATTTGTATAATATTCAAGGATATTAGAAATTGCATTTTAAATGGATTCAATTTATTTTAATTCCAATAAAATATTTTCCCAAATTATATTACTATCTTAAATCTAATATATACTTATAATTTTTAACTAGAAATATTTTGTTATATGTTTGGTCCAAAAGTGGTTGTGAATCTGTTGGGCTTGTGTCTATCAGGTATCTTGGGATAGTTGAACAAACGGGTCAGGGTTGTTTGGTCCGAAAGAAGGAGTTGAGAATAAGAAGTGTTGAGGATGGAAAAATCTAAAGTGAATGAGACATAAGAGAAATATAAGAAATTAAAGAGTTACAAAAGAAAGAGAGGACACAAAATGACTTGTATGCACGAGACAATCGAGTTTGCTTAATCGGTTCGCGTGTTTCTTACAACGGTTGCTTCCCCTGTTTATAGAGGTCCTAAAGGTGCCCTTGAGTAAGGTGCACCTTCTAGCAAAGCTATATTCTATGGGTTTTAGATCTAAGTGGCCCTTGTCACTATTTTTGCAATTTGATCTCTTTCAACCATTGCCAATTCGGGACTTCATTTTTGGGCATAGTTTTTGGCTTAGCTTTTGTGCCTGCAGCCTCAACAATGCCTTGTACACATGGGTTCGTCAGGCAGGCATGAGGACTCCATGTGCATTCTTGAGTTAAAACATGATAAATAAAGTTAAAACCAACCAATATAACTGTTAAACTCTCAAAAATTGAGTAGTGAATAAAAAGTGCCAATTAGCCCCTTATAGGTTTAATTGAGAATATTTATATTGCTGGAGAGATAATTATAGTTGGATAAGAATACTAGAAATCCTAGTTTATCTATTAGTTAGAGTTTATTTAGAAGTCTAATATCCTTCAATATATATATTACACTTTATATATCAATAATATTAATGTTCAACTTTAACATTAATATTATCAGGAGTCCCCCAAAAAATGTTGGTCATTTATGTCTAACAAATATTATAGTTGGTAGAGTGTTGTGGTTGAGTTACTTAAATTGAAATGTATGGACTGCTTTAAGTCAGAATAGGTGAATTGAGTTCGTTTAAATGTTGAGCTACTTCAGCTCGGCGTGAATTGTTTTAAACCCGAATTTGTTGAGAATTACTATGCTCGAACTGCTTAAGTCCATTGTATTAATGACCGCTTAAGTCCATTGTACTAAGGACTGCTTAAGTCCGAATGTATTGAGGACTGCTTAAGTCTGTATTGATGGACTGCTTATGTCTGAACTGATTGACTATTTATGGACTGCATAAATCCGAATTGGAGAATTGATTATATCTGAACTGATGGACTTTTTATGGACCGCTTAAGTCCGAACTAGAGAATTGATTGTCTGGTCTGATGGACTATTTATGGACCGCTTAAGTCCAAAATGGAGAATCGGTTATGTCCGAACTGATGGACTGTTTATGGACTTTCGCTTAAGTCTGAATTTATTGAACTCCATTTGGTTTTACTACCTACGGTTTTATAATGGTAGAGAGAATAAAATTTGAAGGCAACAAACTAATTAACAAAATTATTTTATTTCATAAATAAATACAGTCAACTTATCATTAATCAATTTAAATTTTTACTGACTATGGTAACTTATTTTTCTAAGCATCTGTTGTCAAGCCTCTTGAACTCGGGTGATTTCTCTTTTCTCATACATGGTCGAACATTACATGTACTTCCTTAAGAATAATGTTGTCATTTTTATAGTTTGTTTGCAATTTTGTAAGCATACAATCAACAGTAGTACCTAAAGCTTCATTTTTAAGATCATCCAATGAAAGCCAAATAATTATTTCTTGTCCAAGGAAGGCTAATAAAATATATGTGGATTTCTAGTTGCATCATATTGGAAGCAATTGAAGAAATAATATCAATAATATTTAAATTTTCCTAAATTCATTCAGACAAATAAGAATTTTTTTTTTTTGGTTAATCAAGATAAAGATCAATTGGTGTTTTTGGCTTATTATAACTGTCTGCTTATTTTACAAATGCATATTATGTGGTATAATATTTAATTTTATGTGGTGGGAAATTGAGGAGATGGAAACTAGGAACCAGTTTTCTTATACACTAGTTTTTGTCCTTACCAATAATATATAAATGGGTCTACAGTTAAAACTATCCCATCTTCGACGCACTAAGTAAACTCAAGTCAAAAACGAAGAGAAAATAACTTATGTTATTGTATGCTTCGTTCTCAGTAAAAGCTAAATAATAATAATAATAATAATAATAATAATAATAATAATAATTCCGTGTGTTATTTTATGGTTGATTGAATACACCGTGAAAAGCTACTATTTTGTAATCAGAAAGTAACAGAAGAAATCAAATTCATATATTACTGTCATGCATCTCGACATCTGGCGGAATAAGAATCAAATCCACCATAAATATATATACATACGCTGCAAGCCGCAAGGATAAATAGGGATCAGACAGAAGTACTTACGGAAACAATGTAATACAAGTTGCCTTCTTTCAAATCAAGCTCAGCTTCATCGATCAACTCCTTGACAAAGCTTCTGATCCTTCGCTGTGAGGAGTCGTAGCCGACTATGGCTCTATTAGGACAACTGTTTATATCTACGTATTTGTTAATATTTATCAACATTAAGGATAAGGATTTTTTATTTGTAAAAGAAAAATAAGAATAGAATGTGTGTTCCATGCTCATTGCACCAATTGTTAAACTATCAAAAATTGAGTAGTGAATAAATTGTGAATTAGCCCCTTATATACTTAATTGAGAATATTTATATTGGTGGAGAGATAATTATAGTTGTATAGTGATAGTAGAAATCCTAATTAATTTGTTAGTTAGAATTTATTAAAAGTCTAATATCGTCAATATATATATTATTCTTTTATATATCAATAATATTAATGTTCAATTACTAATATTATCAATAACTATATGATTTTGATTTTGATATGACTACGAGGGGTTCGTAGGAATAGCGGACCAAATCATCAAGAGCCTCCATTCTCTTTTGATAATTATTATTACTATTGTTGTTGGGAAACGTGTGATCAACCTAGAATCTCCATCAAGGAAGTGGAGTTGATATTCCCTATTTTGATTATTTTTTTTGAATTAATTATTTTGATTAATTGCTTTTTATTTTTATTTTTATTGACAGATGTGTGATTATTCTAGAATCTTCGTAAAAAAAACTAGAAGTAATACTCCATAATTAATTTAATTTGATTTATTTAATGATTTTATTTTTATTATTGATTTTGTTTGTAATATGTTTCTGTATTTATGCATTATTTATATGCTTATACATTATAAGTTCATAAAAATTGTTCTTGTTGAATTTTGTTTTAATTTTATGCCAAAAAATTATTATTTTTATACCAAAAACAACCAATAAAGCTAAAATCAAACAATAGAATTACATGGTTTTGATTCTCAATTTGATTATGAGGGGATATGCAGGCATATTTAGGAATTTATCCCTAAATTGCGAACCAAATCAACCAAAACCCTCATTCTCGTCTTCCATCATCTTTTTATTATTTTTGATTATTATTATTATTATTATTATTATTATTATTATTATTATTAACCTAGAATCTCTATCAAGGAGCTAGAGTTGACATTCCCTATTTTGATTTTCTTTATTTGGATTGATTATTTTGATTAATTGCTTTTATTTTTATTTTTATTGGGAGATAAATGTTTATTCTAGAATCCTCCTAATTTAATTTAATTTGGTTTATTTAATAATTTTATTTTTTATTAATGATTTTTTTTTATAATATTTTATGTGTTTATGCATTATTTATATGCTCATGCATTATATTAATTATTCATAAAAACTATTTTTCATTGAATCTTGATTAATTTTATGCCAACAAATTATTACTTTTAAACAAAAAACGTAGTCCCTGAAATTATGATAAATAAAGTTAAAAATCAACTGATAGAACTTATTACTTTTAAACAAAAAACGTAGTCCCTGAAATTGTGATAAATAAAGTTAAAAATCAACTGATAGAACTGCAGAATTCTGATTCTCGATTTGATTATGAGGGAATATGCATGCAGATTTGGGAATTCATACCTAAATTGCAAACCAGATCAACAAAAACCCTCATCCCCTCTTCCATCATCTTATTATTTTTGATAATAATTATTACTATTGTTGCTGGGAAGAATGTGATCAACCTATAATCTCCATTAAGGAGCTAGAGTTAATATTCCTTACTTTGATTTATTTTATTAGGATTGATTATTTTCATTCATTGCTTTTATTTTTTATTCTTATTGAAAGACGTATGATTATTATAGAATCCTCATCAAAAGGCTTGAAATAATACTCCTTAATTTAATTTAAATTTGATTTATTTAATTATTTTATTTTTATTGTTGATTTTGTTTATAATATTTTTATCTGTTCATGCATTATTTATATGTTCAAACCACCACGGCTCCTCTCTTCTCGAGAATCCATACATCCCTTATCAATATATGGACAAATATCTCTTGAACATAGGTTTAGATTTGACCTTAATGGAAAAATAAAATGGAGCACCTAACAACGTATCTTCACAGACCAAAAACGAGATCACCCTTTGCATTATATTAATTGTTTATAAAACTTGTTTTCATTGAATCTTGTCTTAGTTTTATGCCAAATGCATTATTTTTTTTAACTAAAAACCTAGTCGCTGAATCTTTTTGGTTTTGAATTCTAGTGCACTTTTTCGTCGAGCACATAATTTGGGGTTAAATATGAGGTTTTCCCTTAAATTTTCTCTTAATAATTAAATCTAAGGTAGCGACTCTCTTTTTCTAAAAGGAAATCAGATTAAATATGCTTTTTATGTATTCTTCTAGTCCAATTGAGCATTTCAATTTCTTTAATTAGAGTGGTGCTGGAGTGAGATCTCATAGGACATGACTGATTTTTTTTAATAAAACTGACCTTTCCTGATCTAAGTACCATTCCATCCGTCCAAAAATCAGGTATTTTTGTCCCATTTTTTCTCTTTTATTTTATGAATTTTAATCATGTCCATAAAAATCACTTTCATACTTTTATTTTTAGATTTTTATGAAACTAATTACTTATCAAAGTAGTAATAATATGTATAAATCAATTGACTAAACATATTTTTTAATATAGATTTTTCCTTTATTATTTTACTATAAAGTTTAAGTAAATCTTTCTGAATAATTTTTTTCTATTAAACAAAGAAAGTGGAAAGATTAATCAAAGAGAAAATATTATTTGTGATTAAACTTGTTACTAAATTACTGGTTATGCTTAATGCTATCATTGTTTATTTTTCAGATGATATTCGAGATTAAATAATGTAAGTATCAAAATTTAAATCAATAATCAGGTAAAATGCATAAATTACTTGTAAAGTTATATTATACATCGTTCTTGAATTGTTTTGTTTTATTATATTCAATGCTTTTATTAACTAGAAAGTAACAACTAACAAATCTTCTATTATGATTTTCATAGTAAATCATCAATGGTTGAATTAATTATTTGGTTTCTTTTTTAACTCAAATTTGTTTGATTGTAATTTGATGAGTATAGCAATTTTAAATTTTTTTTTTTGGTGAAAAAAAATTTAAGAAAATTGTGGAAAACCTGATTAATTCCCGACCAAACCCATTTCGATACCATCTCATATACTCGAATTTATGTCCTGTCTCGTTTCAAAAAAAGGGACAAGATGGGATGAAATGAGACTCCATTTTTTATGTTTTAAAATTCTAGGATGAGACTGATAAACTATGTAATTTATGTTCTACGTGACCCATGCACACCCCTAAATATTAATTACCTCCATATTACTATCTGCAAGATTTCTTTGCTCGATTATGACATCCTTATATATAGGGCTATACATGGGTCGAGTTTATTAATTTAAAGTACCTAATCTATATGTGCGGGTCAATATTTTTTTGACTCAATCCAACCCATTAAATGCGTGTGGGTTATAAACGAGTTGGGTTGGATATGGATTCAACGCAAACCCGTAGGTCAAATAAATTGATAATAATAAAAATTTTTAAATAAAATGCAACTATTTAAGATGAATTACTTAAAAAATTAAATATACTTCAAAACTTAATTATATAAAAATTTTCAGAAACTATATATCCAAACCCATTAAAATGCGTAGTGGGTTTTCTATAAACGAGTTGGGTTGGATATGGATTCCAACGAAACCCCGTAGGTTCCAAATACAAATTGATAATAATAAAAATTTTTTAAATAAAATGCAACTATTTCAAGATGAATACTTTAAAAATTTAAATATACTTCAAAACTTAATTATATAAAAATTTTCAGAAACTATATATATATATATATATATATAATTAATATATTATATATATATGATATATATTATATATATATATATTTCCAATATATATTCCAATAACAATATCAAATTAAATTTCTTAATATGATCATTATCATCATCATAATCATAATCAACAACGAAAAATTAAATTTCCTAATAAGGAAGACAACCAGTAAAATTAGAAACACTTAGTAACATAATTATACAATATGTTTTAAACTACAACATACTCCAGTAGCAATAGTTCAAACAAGGTTATTCTAAAGAAAAAAAAAAACAATACTCCATCTGTTCTCTTTATTTAGAGAAAATTTCCTTTTTAGGTGTATTTCTATATAGAGAATTTTACTCTAAATAGTAACTTTGGAAAACAAGCCAAGTTAAAAAGGTTAAAATGCTCATGGAATGTATGTGTTTGTTTTAAGATTGAAGCTCAACAATCAAGATTGAAGCTCAACAATCAAGAAAAGTGGAAGACACAAATATTCTCAACATTTAATGTATGCGTGTTTCAAGGAACAAATTATCAATTTATTTTTTCATTTCGTTTTATAGTAATAATGGTTGTTTTTATAAATTTGGCCACAAAATTAAAATTCTGGTATTAAAAGTCAAAATAATGGCCACATAAATATAAAGTGAGCTCTTATTTGTATGTTTGATGAATATATGTCTATTTTTATCATTGTAAATTTGGTCATAACTGTTGACGTCAGGAATGAATATATGTTATACTTAGTTAAGTTTTGAAAACAGCCACATTTTATTTTTAAAAGTGCAAGTGTGTTTTGCTTATTGAAAAAAAGGAGGAAATTAGAGTTTATTTTTAGTACTTGTGCACTTTTTCAATAGTTTTTGTTTCTCTGTGTTAATTAATGGTTATGAACTTCTGTAAGCCAATTCCATTTTGTGGCCTTGTTATTGGCAGTCGTGCACTTTTCCAATGATTTTTGTTTTTCTGTATTAATTAATGGTTGTGAACTTCTGTAATCCACTTTATAGCCTTTTTATTATTAGTCATGTACTTCTGTAAGTCATTTTGTGACCTTGTTATTATTAATTGTGCACTCTTTTAATAGTTATTGTTTTCTCTGTTAGGTAACGGTTGTGAACTTCTATAAGCCACTTTGTGACTTTTTGTTATTATTAATCGTGCACTTTTAAAAATATAGTTTTTTTTTTTTTTTTTAATATAGTTTTTTTTTTTTTTTTTGTGCAAATCCTTGTTATGGTTGTTATTTTTTTTTTTTTTTTTTTGCAAATCCTTGTTATGGTTGTATTCTTTTATAAGCCACTTTATAACCTTTTGTTAATACTTAAAAGTAGTTGTGAACTGTTGTAAGTTATTTTATGGCCTTATTATTATCAGTTGTACATTTTTTCAGTAATTATTATTTTTTGTGTTAGGTAACGGTTGTCAACTTTTGTAAGCCATTTTGTGGCCTTGTTATTCTTAGTTCTGCACTTATGTGAGCCATTTTGTGGTCTTGTTATTATCAGTTGTGCATTTTTTCAAATTCTTACAATGGTTGTACTCTTTTGTAATCCACTTTATGGTCTTATTATTATTAGTTGTGCACTTTTCAAAATGTGAAGTTGCCACACATTTTACTAGATTGTGCATTTTTTAAAAAAATTATGGCTTTAAACTCACGCTAAAACTCGAATTTTAGTACTTACTTTCAAATTAAAACTTGTTAAGAGGCTAAATATAGTAATTGTCATTTTGAAAGAAGGCATAAGTATATTAATATAAATTGTTATTTTTTGTGTTAGGTAACGGTTGTCAACTTTTGTAAGCCACTTTATGACCTTTTGTTAATACTTAATAGTAGTTGCGAACTGTTGTAAGTTATTTTATGGCCTTATTATTATCTAAGGGTGGCCACGGTTCCGGAACCGCCGGTTCCGGTTCCAAAAAAATTGGAATCGGAACCGAACCGAAAAGGTCCGGTTCTGGTTCCGGTTTGGAACCGGACGGTTCCGGTTCCGGTTTCGGTGACAAAACCAACGGTTCCGATCGATTTTCCGGCGAATCGCATAATTTTAAATTTTAAATTTTGAAGACCGGTTTTCAAAATTTAATAAATTTGTGAAAGTTATTTAAAAAAGCATAATTTTTAAATTTTAAAATTTCTGAAGACCGGTTTTCCAAAAATTTAATAAATTTGGTGAAAGTTAATTTAAAAAAAACATACACCTAAAATAAAAAAATTCTTTCAATTAATTTATTTTTTTTTAGAGACGTGATATATTAATTATTTTTTTAAAAAAAAAATTCTTCCACCTGAATTTAATTTTTTGTTTAAAAAAGTTTGGAACATAATTTATTTTTTAGAAAGATTTTTTTTAAATGAAATTTGTAAATGAAATAAAGTATTTATAACTAAATTCAAAAAAATTATTTTTCAAAAAACTACCCCTGAAACTAGCCCGTTTATAGCTATTTGTAATGGGGGTTAAATTAAGAGATTTCCACAAAAAAAAAAAAAAAAAAAAAAAAAAAAAACAACAACTGACAGAACGTTTTAGGCCCGCATGAAAGGATAACAATGATTAAGGAAATTTAGACAGAAGCAGATAAGAATTTAGAAGAAGAGATAAGGAAAGGAGGAGAAAGGTAGGCCAAGAGGGGGTCCCACTAGGGTATAGATTTTTATTTTTCTGACTAACCCACTTTGCTTAATCCATTAGCGGCAGAATGGGGCCCATTGGTGGTGATTTTCTTTTGAGAATTGTCAATTTCTGGGTTATAAAGGCTAGAACCGCCGGTTCGAACCGGTTCAAATCGGCGGTTCTAACCGGCCGGAGAATCGGCGGTTCCAGTCCGGTTCTGACCGGTTCTCTGGAATCGCTGGTTCTGGTTCCTAATTTTCTGGAACCGGGAACCAGGAAACCGAACGGAATTCTTTTCGGTTTCCGGTTCCGGTTCGCCCGGTTCCGGTTCATCACCGGTTCGGTTGACGGTTCCCGGACCGGTTCCGAACCGACGCGTTCCGGTTCCCGGAACCGTAATTAAAGTAAGGTTCGTCCCGGTTCCGGTTCTCACCGGTTTCGGTTACGGTTCCGGACCGGTTCGAACCGACGGTTCCGGTTCCCGGAACCGTAATTAAATAACATTTTTTCAGTAATTGTTATTTTTTAGTATTTACTTTCAAATTAAAACTTGTTAATAGGCTAAATATAGTAATTGTCATTTTGAAAGAAGGCATAAGTATATTAATATAAATTTATAAGACAAGGTAATAAGATTAGAAATTGATCTCTTTAATTTAGATAACATCAAGGAAACTTGGGCAAAAATTAAAAATGCTTATTTAAAAAACAAACTCTTAAAACTAAATATAGTAACCATTTAAAGACATAGGTTCTTAGTATATCAATTTTTTTCGTTTTTGGGCACATATTATGTAAAATGCTCCCCATTCTAATAAAGAGTGACAGAGTTAATAAAAAAGGTTTAAAGTGACGCCAAAATATGTAAGTAGGCAATAAATGTACTTTTTGGGACTGTATTTGTGTCAGCTATTGTTCCCATAATTAATGAAGAGGTGAAGAAAATTTTAGAGAGAAAACTTCATTAAACGAACTTTCTTAATCTAAGAGCGTTTTCTATTTTCTCTAAATAAAGAGAATAGAGAGAGTAATTTAACTGACAATATCTACTAAATATTTAAATAATTTATTATTTATATTCAAAATTACAAATCAAATCAAATTAAGTAAATAGTTCATAATTACACACACACACACATATATTTGACATTATTTATGGGTTTGATCGAGTCTGCGGATTTATCTAGTGAATTCATGACCCAACCTAACCCGTAAATTATAAAGATGATCTTCCCAATTCAATCCATTATATCTTCAAACCCACCAAGTTGAGCTGGATCGGGTTGGATCGTGGATCGAGTTACTACCTATATATATCATAAATAATAATCATAATTTTCCTTTTTTTTAATATCTATGAATTATTTTAATGTTCCTAATTAAGCATATCAATAGAGGTTGGATTTAAATGTTAATATTACTAATTAAATTAAAAATTTCTCAAAATAAAAATCTTTTATTTATTTTTTTAGCTAATTAAAATAAAGGATAATTTGTCATTATCAAATTTAGCCATGCCTTTTTTTGGAATCTCAATAATTCCCTTCCTGTTATATTAAGAAGAATCAAATATGTTAATTCATGTTTTGCCCACTAAATTTCTAACCTTTTGTAGATACCCAAACAAAATCCTCCTTCCTTTTTTTGAACACTAGGCTTAAGTGATTTAAAAAAAAAAAAAAAAATCACCAATCATCCATAACCCAATTCACTTGATTTTGGTTGATCGCTATCAAATAGATTTTTATCTTTTTTTTTTTCTGTATTTTCAAGTGAGTTCTATTTCTTTTTCTTTCACGTAATCTTTTTAAAAAAAAAGCAAAAACTGACGTACATTTTTTTTTTTTAAATAATAGGAAGTTATTTCATTGTAGCTAACACTTCCTACTCTCAATGGACCGAAATATCATTGTGGGCTACATCTTCTACGAGAGGTAAGAAGACCAATAAGATTACATTTGATCTCACTTTTATATATATATTAATTATTAATTATAAATTATTATTATAATAATAATATATATAAGTACAAATGGAAAGAGAATATTAAGATGGACAAAAAAATACATTGTTAAATTTTATTAATAAATCTGATTGGTTATATAAAGGAATCTTAATATTTACCATGTCTAATTAATATATTAGATTCTTAATCTCAATTTGTAAAAGTTGTCTTATTATACAGAGTTAATTATTTTATATTAATATAACTCAATAGGAACTTAAAAATCAATTAAATAAAAATATATTTATTTTATTGGTTGAAAAATAAAGTAACATTTTCTTAATTAAATAGAATAATAATTAAAATTGAAAAATACATACCTCAATTAAATAAAGTAATTTTGAATCTTTTATGTGATCATCTGAATAAATTTGTATATGAAAAGTACAAATCGATTAATTATTATTTGCAATAAAAATATTTACTTTTATAAAAATAATAGTTGAGTTGGTGCCAATTAAATGCATAACGTTCCAATTACTTTTTCTTTAGCATTCTTGTAAAATAAGTTAGGTGAAGTTTTAATATAAATCTTATATTTTATAATTATATAATTGCAGTTTAATAGATCATAAAGATACTCCAAAGGTAGCCAATTAGGTGGCATGATTGTTGAAGATACGACAAGTAAAATATGCGTTTTATTATTAGTAATTTTTTGTATTAGTTTTTTGGTGATAGAATTCTTATGCTATTATAAGTTTTAGTAGTTGTATTACTTATTTTATGTGCATTAAAATGTTGAAGAGCAAGAAAAAAATTATTGTCGTGATTTTTAAGTAAAATAGTTTGCAAAGTTTTAGCTAGGTTTATTTCTGAAAAGTAACTTATCTTTGAAAAATATTTTATAAGGAAATATTTTTTAAATAACTTTCGTTTGTTTCTATAAAATAACTTGTAGGAAAATATTTTTCACAATGTTTCGTTGTTTGGGCGTTCAAGAAAATAAGGAAACGGAAAATATTTTCCTGGTCAAAGAAAAACTAAGTCATTTTTTAAGAAAAATAACTTCTCATTTCGAGAAAGTAAAATATTTTTCAAACATTAAAAAACCTTATAGATCCATATTTTTTTAATTTATTAATCATCGTAGTCACTACCACCAGTCACCATTTACCACCGACTACCACCACTAGCTACCACCATCGAAAACTAAATTCTCATTTTCGAGAGAGTAAAACATTTTTCAGACATTGAAAAACTTTATATATCCATATTTTTTTAATTTATGAATCATCGTAGTCACTACCACCAGTCACCATTTACCACCAACCACCGCCACTAGCTACCACCATCGGCCACCACCACCAGCCACCAGTGGCTACCACCACCGGCCACCGACGACTTTCATAATTTATATCTATATCTATATATATATATTTGCATTCTTCTCATATTTAACAATAAACTTTGTAAATTATAAAATTTCTATTATTATTAATATTTTTTATGGTCCGACACGAGACTTCTTCGCGTCCAGGTGTGATATTATATCTTACGGATTCTTATTGAGCATATTATATTTGTGCATTCTTTCTTCAATATTCTAAAACAATAAACTTTTGTTAAATTCAATAAATTTCTATTATTATTTCAATTTAGTGTAATGAGTCTTAATGAATGATAAAAAACTTTAAAATATTTTTAACTAATTCTTAATATTACAAAACCAAACAATAAGAAGATAAGGTCAATTTCAATCAAGATTATTTCATTTTTTCAAGGCCCATTTATTTTCCTGTAAGTTGTTTTACCGGAAACAAGCATGGCTGCCAATTAGTTTTTTTCCGATTCGACATATTTTTTATGGTCTTATGAGATAAAAAACTTTAATATTTTTAACTAATTCTTAATATTACAACCAAACAATAGAAAATAAGTCATTTCAAAATTATTTTTCAGCCATTTATTTTCCTGTAAGTTGTTTTACGGAAACAAGCGGTGCATTAGTTTCCGTTATTTGGTTGCAATATTGAAAATTTGTTAAAAATATTAAAATTTTTAACTCATAAGACCAAAAAATTATTATTAATAATACAAATTTCGTATTTAAAAAATTTTATTGTTAAATATGAGAAAAATGCAAAACAAATGATAAATTAGTTGACGGTGACTAGTGGTGGTGGTGGTAGCTGGTGGTGAATGGTGACTAGAGATAGTGGCTACCGATGATTAATAAATTAAAAAATGTGCATTTATAAGGTTATAATAAGTTTGTCAATATCTGAAAAATATTTTACTCTCTTGAAAATGGAAAGTCATTCTCCTTTGATTAGGAAAATATTTTCCGTCGACTTATTTTTATGAAGGCTCTAAACAATGGAAAACTATGAAAAATATTTTTACTATAACAAACTGCCGAATACATAAATTCAAACCTGAAATTTGCAATTATAACATTGGGGTAAGTGACCTATTATGCACTTGAACTTGACCTATTTTACATTTGAACTTGCAAATTTTGGTAATATTATACACATTTTCATATTAACAATAACAATTTTTATGGTCTTCATTTTTATATGCAAAACATTAATTTGATTAGTAGTTAGCATAATTTTAGAAATAATAATTTTGACATTTTTCAACAATTTAATAGGTATTTAATTAATTTGATTTTGCAAGTTGAAGTGCTTAATAAAATGACTTTACAAGTTGAGGTGTTTAATATGTATAATTTTATAAATTGAAATGTTTAATCGATTAAAATAAAAATTGAGAGTCATAAAATTAAAATATCAAAATTTAGGGGGGAAATTATGTATTCAGCCTATAATGAATACTCCCTCCGTTCTCTTTATTTAGAGAAAACAGAAAGAGCTTTTGGATTAAAAAAGTTAGTTAAATTAAATTTTCCCCCTAAAATGCCTTTCATTTCATCATTAATTATGGGAACAATAGCCGACACAAAAAGCAGTCCCAACAAGTATATTTATTACCTACTTGGATCATTTCATCACTTCCAACATTCCTTATTAACTTTATCTAACTTTATTAGAACGGGGACGTTTTACATTATACGTGCATAAAAACGAAAAAAATTTTGGAGTCAAATTAAATGCCAAATTTTTGAACTTATTCATTGAAAACCATAAATTTCCAAAATTTTCGACGAAAATAAAGAAGGGAAAACTTAAAATTTGGCTCTAGCTTATTTAAACTTGAATAATTTTCTGTGAACTTTAGGGATTTTAAGAGAACGGTTTCTAACAAAAACCCTAGTTTCCCCTTTTTTTTGAATAATCAAAACATATCCACACCTTTAAAAACAAAATGTGGCCGTTTTCAAAACTTAACTGAGCATAATATATATTCGTTCCTGACATCAATAGTTATGGCCAAATTATATTCATCAAACATATAAATAAAGGCTAACACTGAATTATGTGGCTAAATTTATAAAAACAACTACTGTTACTATAAAACAAAATGAAAAAGTGAGTTGATAACTTGTCCCTTCAAACACGCGCACATTAAATGCTGAGAATATTTGTGTTTGCCACTTTCCTTGATTGTTGAGCTTCAATCTTAAAAAAACACATATATTCAAGGACTTTCTAGTTTGTTTTAACTTGGTTTGTATCCCAAAATTACTATTTAGAGGAACTTTTTCTATATAAAAAATACATTCAAAAAGAAAATTTCCTCTAAATAAAGAGAACGGAGGGAGTATAACCATTAGGTTAATGTCCACGATAAGACATACAATGCAATGCAAGGCAATGATGCAATACGACAGCGAGCGTTGTGAGGCATGGAAACAGCAAGACTAGGGAATTTCCAAGTTTTAGACGCGGGAACGGCAAGAAATGGTTCGAAAACGTTTTGGGTTCATTTTTCTATAAATTCAATAAATCGAAAGCGTCTTTGTATCATTAAAAACATTTTCTTAATTTTTTAAAAAATAAATATCAGATTTATTGGAATCTTAACTAAGATGGAAGGATGAATCGCAATGATTCAGTAAAGAAAGAGCTTCTCTATCACTTACATCTGATAAAAAGAAGTAAAAGAGAGAAGTGCAGAATACATACTGACTATAGACTGGGGTAGAGCTTTTTGGACCAAGAACTTTTTTTTTATCCTTACAAAAAATTATATTTGATCCCGTAAAAGTTTAAAAGATTTTATTTAGTTCCTGCAAAATAATTGTTCTAGCCCTATTCCTGACTATGGAGATTAGAGTGAGAAAAAGGAAATAAAAAGGAGAGAAGAGAAAAATTATTATTTGACATTTATCTATAAAATTGTCCCTTGGTTAATTAGTTTAATAACAATTTGTTTTCCAATACTACTTGACACGCTAACGATGAAATAGAAATACAAATAAATCTTTACAATTGAGTCCTATTTTTATAAATATACTCTTTCTAAACCCTTTTATGTATATTCCCTAATTTTTCAAAATATCATTTTTCCGTATTCATTCTCGAGGAAAATAAATATGAAAGAAGAACAGATTTTTCTACAGTTATGTCATATCACAAAATTAGAAAATATTAACCAGAGTTCATAATTTATTGTAATTATTCCTTAAAGTTTGTAAAAAGTTTTCTTTTTTTTTTTTTTTTTTTTTTTTTTTTTGTAATTATTCCTTAAGTTTTGTAAAAGTTTATCTTTTTTTTTTTTTTTTTTTTCTTTTTTTTTTTATTAAATTGTTGGATATACAAAATAACAACTCTTGTTGCAAATATTATGCAAATAGACTTCTTAGATATTTTTAAAAAAATTACTTTTTTCTAAAAAGTTGCGTAAGTTTACAATTTTTTTTTTTTTTTTTTTTTTTTTTTTAAATTGTTGGATTACAAAATAACAACTCTGTTGCAATATTATGCAATACTTCTAGATATTTTGTAAAAAATTACTTTTTTTCTAAAAGTTGGTAGTTTACAAAATAATAACCTTGTTTGCCGATATTATGTAATATCAAATATTTTATAAAAGGTGATTATTTTATAATATTTGCAAACATTTTGTAATATTTTCTAACATTTCATAAAATATGGTTCTTTTCTTTGTAAAAGTTGGTGGTTTATAAAATAATAGATCTGGTTATCAATATTTTGTAAATATTTTGTAAAAAAAATGTCTGGTTTCTGTTAAAGAGTTGTTTACAAAGTAATATATTGTTGTTGTAATATTTTATAAAATTTTAGTATTTTGTATATACTGAATACATAAATTCACCTCTGAACTTTGTTATTAATCTTATGACATTTAAACTATTATTTTGACTTATCAAACGCTTTAATTTATACAATATATACTTATTAAACACTTCAACTTATAAAATTAATTATTTTATAAAACGTTTCAACTTACAAAATTAAATCAATTAATTAAACACTTATTAGATAATTGAAACAAGTGAAAATTCTAAAAGTTGTACTAATTACATATTAAATCAATATTTTGTACATAAAAGCAAAAAAAATTGTTGTTGTTAGTATAAAAAGCGTGACAATTACCAAATTTTACAAGTTCAAGTGTATAATATATAGGTTATCCATGAAATTCAGAATGCTACAAAATTAAAATTATAAAATTTAAAAGTGAATTTATATATTTTATATTTGACTATTTTGTAAAAGTTACTATGTTTTAGAATTCAAATAAAATTAACGCACGATACCTCATCATGGCTTGAAGAACAAATTACTTAACAGAGTGGACGCACAACCTATTCATGTGCTTGCCAGAAACACAGAATTGACACGAGGAAAACGATCCTTTTGACTTCTAGAATCAAAGTACATACTACCAAAATCACACTTTGGTCAACAATTTCTTGAAGAGAGATAAATAATAAAACAAAAAAAAAATAAAATAAATAAATAAAACTTGTGCTTAACTTTAATGTGTTTTCAAGCAAGAATCACTGAATATAATACATACTCTTGATGGCTACATAACTGGAGAACAATTAAAAATATTGAAATTATTTATTGACTTTAAGATATTCCAATAGAAAACCATTTTTAAAGCATCCTTGACTTGACTTGACTTAAAGAAGAAGAAGAAGAAGAAGCAGCCAGCACAATTTTTTTAAGACAGTAACATATTTTAAAGAACTAGCTTTTCGCATGTTTCTGTACAATAACGTCATGTTATTGTCAATTGTTACTTGGATATTTATATCATGATAAAGCTTTTATTTGCCTAAAAAATAAATGAGAATAAGGTTTTTTTATTGAAACGTGAGTATTTTTGACCATACACTGAGAAAAAAAAAAGAAAATCGAAATTCTTTTTAAAGAATTCTTACTGTGATTGGTTTGGTCTATAAGTGTGGCTATAGACCTGGTCTAGACAAGTAATTTTCAAAAAGAATTAGTTGACATTAATTATGAGGGGGCGCAAAGCCTCCTCATGCCCTTGAGTAGGCATGGCCATCGGTGCATTTTGAACCGGAACCGGAACCGAAACGTACTATAAATGAATTGGAACCCTTGGTTTAAAATTTTAAACCAGAATCGGCGGTTCAAAGGCCGGTTAAGTTCATGTGAATGTTAGAATATAAACCTGAACCAGTGGTTAACCGGCGGTTCCGGTCCGGTTCAAACCGAAAATTTTTTATTTTTATTTTCAAAATAATAATTACTTAGCCTATTTTATACATCTCTAAAAATCTCATAATTCTAGCCTATTTTAAATACATCTTCTAAAAATCTCAATAAATATTTTAACTTACATGATATACTTTACTTAAATATTTTTTTTAAATACACTTTACTACATAATATACTTTACTTAAGATTTTTTTTAATACATTTTGTTTTAAAAGTTAAAAATCTAAAAAGTAAAATGGTAAAAAAAGAGAGAAATATTTAGTCTAAACTTATATTATTTTAACCTTTTTTTTTTTAACGATTTAAATTGTTTAGTAAATTTAAAATTATATTCTTTTGAAGTATTTTCAAAATTTTCTTATTAATAATATTTAAATAAAATAAAGTGATAATGTGATAACTTATTTGATTATTTTGTAAATTAATTAATTTTATTCTTACATGAGTATGAGCATTCTAAAATTTATTTAAAATAAATTTACAAATATTTTTTAAACTCATATTAATATTTTCGAAAGAAAGATGTAACGTTAGAATCAATTTTTTTTAAAAAAATATATATATCGCCGGAAATCGTGACCGGAACTGCCAGTTCATCGGAACCGCACCGAAATTAGACCCGGACCGGAATGGACAGTTCAAGAGCAGTTTAGGTTCAACATTTTAAAAATTTTGAACCCGCGGTTCAATGAACCGACCATGTCTACCCTTGAGAAGGTTTATAGTTGAGAATTTTATTTTTGCCATATGGTTTCTAGAATTGGTCCAATCTTTTTTCTATATTAATGTTCATAATTGTTAATTTTTCCTATAAAACAAGGGAATGTTTCCTCTATTTGCCTTTTGCCTAACTGAACGGAAGTCATAAAACTAAAACTAATACGAATGAAAAAAAAAAAAGAAAGTAATATGCAATACACGTATACTATAAAGAAAAAAAAAAAAAAACTTTACAAATAAAAAAAACATCAAAATTTACAAAATGGTAACGGCTTACTCAAGATCTTAAAGCCCATCCTATCAAGATTTCTTGTAGAGCCG
This sequence comes from Jatropha curcas, assembly GCF_014843425.1. Next base: position 127,040 of record NW_023590613.1, on the reverse strand, counting down.
GTCTTAATTCGTTACTTTTATCAAGTGTTGCAATAGAAAAACTACAAAATCAATGGTATAATTCTGAAATATCAAGTAATGCTTTATCTCAGCCTTGATTTGCTGTATCTGTTTTCTGATTGAGGGATAATCAATAAATAAAATTTTGTATATAAAATTTTATATACAAATGATAAATTTTTCAATATAATTTCTAAAAAAATTATAAAACTAACAAAAAAAAAAAAAAAAAGAAAAAAAAAAAAAAAAAAAGGCAAAGAACTTGCTTTCCGCCAATGAAAAAAAAGATTGGATAACTGAAATTAATGGACAAAAGTATTTTATGTGTTTGTCTACCAATCTTCATAATTCATAAATAAAAGAGCCTAAGCCAACCAAAATTATCCCTCCATGCAAAAAATAAAGAGCAAGTATAATCACGTTTTGATTTAATATTTTTCTTAGAAATAAAGAAGAGTGCACAGAAAACTCCTTATGCAATAAGGTAGCTAGAAAACTTAAACTTAAATATATGCAATAAGATAGTTGAGTTTTTTTATTTAATATATTAAATTGAAAGCAAAAACAAAATAATATATTGAGTTAAACATATGTAATATATATAATCTGTTGACTTATTATTATTCTATCATAATGATAATTCTTAAGATTCTTTTTCACTCTTTTCTTGTATCGATCTGTTAACATGATGCTAAGTACAAATATGTATTTTGTTAATGACTTCCTTTAGAAGATAACCTTTTTTTTTTCTTTGGTTAATGAATGTTTCCCATCCTCACTTTGATGTTTAATCCTATTATTATATAGATTAAAATTATTATATGTTTAATCCTAACCCACAATAGACGTTCAAGTTCAATATAAGTACACTATTAGGGTGTTTGTTTCACCCACTCTCTCACACACAATTGCAATCAAAGATGCAAATGAATTTAATCAATAAGGTGTTCGTTGGGGTGGTAAGTGACCTCTATCCCCGTAAAGATGATAGCATAAGTTCGATCCTTGGGAAACGCACTTTATTGGGAGGAGCAAAAACTTTTACGCTCTATGGCTCGAGAGGGATTACTCCTCGTGGTTATACGAAAATAAAAATGCAAATGAGTTCGAACACCACAAAGGCCATAGCACGAGATTTCTTTCCTTTCTTCAAAGTACATGAAGATGGTCACGTAGAAAGATATGTACCCATTGAGAAAATCCCACCTTCTGATGATCCTCACACAGGTGTTAGATCGAAAGATGTAACTATTTCCCTCAAACCCAATATTTCTGCTCGTATTTTCACACCCAAAATGCCCAATAATCCAAATGTAAAACTCCCAGTTCTTGTTTACTTTCATGGAGGTGCATTTGCATTGGGATCTGCTTTTGACCCAGTTTATCACAAATATCTAACTTGTCTTGTTCATGAGGCTAATGTCATAGCTGTCTCAGTCGAGTACCGAAAAGTTCCAGAGAACCCAGTAACAACATGCTACGATGACTCATGGGCAGCCCTCCAATGGGTAGCTTCCCATGCAAATGGTTATGGATCAGAACCATGGTTAAGTGATTATGGAGATTTTGGTAGGGTTTTCATGGCAGGTGATAGTGCAGGTGCAAATATATCATATAATGTGGCTGTAAGGCTAGGTTCATATGGGTTAGATGGTGTCAAGCTTGAAGGGATGATTTTGGTGCACCCTTATTTTAAGGGCACAACACATTTTGATAAAATGTGGTTGTCTGTATGCCCTACGAATGGAGGGTTAGAGGACCCTAGGTTAAAACCAGCTGTGAAGGATATGGCCAGTACTGTGTGTGAAAGGGTACTAGTATTTATAGCTCAAAAAGATCTATTCAGAAAAGCTGGTATTTCTTACTATAAGGAGTTGAAGAAATCTGGATGGAAAGGAAAGGCAAATATGGTAGTACATGAAGGAGCAGGCCATGCTTTTCATTTATCAAATCCTAATTGCGAGCAAGCTTTGTCTCTTATGAAAGACTTTGTTTCTTTCATTAACGAATGACATGTGGCTTTGAGATTTAGGATTTGATGATGATGGTATTGCTCATTTCCATTAACAATAATGTAGCCTGCGGAGTCGGGATTATTCTCCATGAAGTACTAAATTACTATGTTCTCAAAATATTTACATTTATCTTTTATTGGTTAATATTAATAATACTAGATCAAAGTTTCTTGGGAATGAAAAGGGATTTTATCCAAATCACAAAGTTTGATCAAATATTAACAGTTTCTAGTACTAAATGAAATTAGTAGCAAAAATACATCGAGAACGGTTAAAAAAAACATGATGGATTGTAATTCCACAACAATTGATCAAAGAAAATCAAAATTTGATTCCACCAACGGTAAGTATCGTCAAATTAACGCTGATGTTGCAATTAAGGAGGTTGACGATTGTGGATTTGGAATGATTGTTAGAAATGAAAATAGTAAAGTCATGGCTAATGCTCTTTGCTGATTTCATTGTAGCTTAACTGTTAAAGAGCTGAGATAAAAGCAACAATTTTTGGCTTGGAAAAATCTTTAGAGATGAGTTTTTCCTTAGAAACTTATTTATTTGAGCTTATTGATTGTGTTTTATTTGGTTTTATAAAATATTTGGGTTAAGCCTTATAATCCAAAAGATCTAATTTAAAGCCTATTATTAAAGAGCAACCATTAAAAGTATTGATGGGCCAGTTAAATGTATTTGATTTAAATATGGTTAAATCATAATCTAGGTTAGGATCGTATATATCGTATTATGGTTATGATGGGAGACCCAAATAGTTTACTATATATGTAGGCTATGTTCTCTTTCTCTCTCTCTAGTCTATACCATCAAAACACAAAAAATTATTATCCATCCATTGGGAGTTTGTAGTCATAGAGAAGAAGCACATAGGAGTTTCATGGACAGTTGTGCGTTGTTGTTTCTATTTTGTTCAATCTAGTTTTGGGATACGATAGTGTCAATAAAAGCCAACAAGATAACCTGTAAGTTATTCTTATTTTATGTAATTTCAATTTATATATGAGTATCTTGGGCACTTAAATTCTAACATATAGTATTAGAGTCTACTTATATAAATCAAAATTCGATTTTGATTTGTGGATTGCACATGTGATTGAATCGATAATCCAAATGCTTGGTGTTTTGAATTGATTGTGAAATTCTTTAATTATTGGTTCTTCAATTTGTTTTGATTTTATTATCAAAATATAAATGTTGTATTTTTGCCTTTTCAATTTGCAACTCATATATAAATCTTGGAGATATGAATTTTTCAATAAAAAAATTATTTTTTTTTGGGTATAAAACATTGTCTTGCAAGAAAATTTGTAGATTCAAATGAATATCTACATAAAAGTGAGTTATTTATAGAGACTTATAAACGGAATTTTCTAATTTCTATGTATATTAATCTGCCCAAAGAGGATTGCTATATAGGAATTTTTTCCTAATTTCTATGTAATATTAATCTGCCAAGAGGATTGCTATATATATATTATATTTATATATATAATATTTTATATATAATAATAATAAATTTAATAATAATTATTATTATTATTATTATAAAAAATTAAGATTTAATCAAATTTAATATTATGGAGAATTCATAGATTGAAAATATATCTACCCAAAGGCGATATATTTTCTTTCTTGGAATCTATGTTTTCTATATATTACTCTAATATTAGAGAGACCTATTAGTATGTTATATTATCTACCCAAAGGAGATTTTATAATCATAAACCTGGACTTTCATTAAAATAAAGCTATAATTGTTCAACGCTTATTCTTGAATGTAAACTGCTCATTCTTTTATTTTCTCTTATTCTTGTTTAGACAATCTCTTGAGTAGTTACTTTTGTTGCCAACAACCAATCTGTTAGCTTTGAAGTTTTAACTGAAACCAACTATAAATAATGGAAATTATATATTAAACTTGTTTTAGGAATAAAAGATCTAGATATTGTCTTGTATGAGCTTGAGCCTCCTGTGCCCACAGAAAGTAGTACTACCAAGCAAAAGGATGCCCATAAGGTCTGGACAAGAGCTAATCGCCTTACTATGATGACTATTAAGAAGTCTGTAGTTGAACATATCTTGGTTTTTGTTTCTGATAGCAATAATGCTAAAACTCTTTTTGATGCCATATGCAATTTACACCTAGTTAGAAACCAATAAGGCCAAATCTGGAGAACTTATAGATATTTTTAACCAATCTTCGGTATTACAGCCAAACAACAGAAAATAAGTCATTTGAAACATATTTTTGAAGTAAAACATTTTCCTAGGAAAATATTTTAAAAGGTAAGTTATTTTTCAAAGGTAAGTTATTTCTCAAATATTTACATTTTTCTTTTATTGGTTAATATTAAATAATATTAACGCCATATTAAAGTTTCTTGGAAATGAAAAAGGATTTTATCCAAATCACAAATTTTGATCAAATATTAATAGTTTCGAGTACTAATTGAAATTATTCGCAAAAATACATTGAGAATGATTAGAAAAAAATTGATGGACTGTAATTCCACATCAGTTGATCAAAGAATCTCAAAATTTGATTCCTCCAATAGCAAGTATCCTAAAACTTAACAACGATGCTGCAATTGAGGAGGTTGACGCTTGTGGATTGGGAATGATTGTTCGAAATGAAAAGGGTGAAGTCATGGCTACTGCTCTTCGTCGATTGCATTATAGCCTATCTCTTGAAGAGCTGAGATAGAAGCAAACAATTTTTCCTTGGAAAAATCTATAGAAATAAGTTTTCGTGATGTTTGTTTAGAGATTGATTGCCTCTCCACCGGGAAGCATCTGCCAAAGAATTATTTTCTCATCTTCGAGTTTGGAAACAGACTGCTAAAGCTAAAGAGTTTAGCTCAATTCTTTTCTTCATTTCAATAGGTTACCAATAAGGTAGCACATTTGATTGCTAAAGAGGCTCTATCATCATACATAGATGAGCTCATATGGATCGAAGAAATTCCTACTTTTGTTAACACCCTAGCAGCTCTCTATTTTTCCCTTCTTTTCTTTGTTAAAATTCTTTTTTCTTCTCCATCCAAAAACAAGCATCAAGCATGTAATTCTTGTCTCTTATGAAAACCTCTCCCTCTTGTTTTTTTTTTTTTTTTTTTTTTTTTTTTTTTTTTTTTTTTTTTTTTTTTTTTTTTTTTTTTTTTTTTTTTTTTTTGCTTTTGCAATTATGTTTTTTATCAAATAAATTACATAATTCTATGTTGTTTATATTTTTTTTATTTTCTTGTGGTTTATCTCCATCTCCATCTTTTATGTAGCTTGTGATCTCTCTACATTTTATTTGGAGTATTATTTTTATTTTCCATTTATTTTTTTTTTCATTTAACTTGTTTCTCTTTAGACAAAATGTGTAATTTGAAGAGAATTTATTAAATAAATGATAATTTTTGTCTTTTGGGCCAGTAGTAGCTCGGGCTTATTCCATCATTGGTTAGTGGTTCAAATTTTTTGTTTTGGTCATAAGCATCTATTTCATTGGTAATTATGTCATATGCAAAATATTCAAGGAGTTTGTTTAGCAAGACACTTTGAAAGTCTGTCAATTTTTCAAGTTTATGTTCCATTGTTTCATCAAGATTCATATTAACTAGGTAAAGGCCTGCGCATTGTGCGAAATTTTATTTTCTTTTAAAAAATAGATTTAGATGAGTTATCAATTACTGTTATTTGTATTGATAAAATTAAATTTTTATGACTTTTATTAGACTATTTTTTAAAATATATATATATGAATTTTGTTCATTTTTCAATTTTAGAAAATTATTATAATTTTGACATTGATTATGTGATTTTTTTTATTCAAATCTTTTTGCAATTGCAAATAAAAGAAAAACCAAGTTCATTTATAATTTTTTTTAAAATTAAAATCATAAAGTGAATATTAAATAATAAATGATATTTGTACCATATAATTCTTGCTAGAAAATAAAATTGACCATTTTCAACTATGATGGTGATGATGAATAAAATTATTTTATCAAATATTTTATTTCACCAAATATGAATAAAATTATTTCACTTACAAGTTTTTTTTTTTGATCATCTTCAAGTGTGAAGGTGATGAAGATATATAAGTATACAAATTGATAATCATTATAAATAAATGGACATAAAATAAAATTAAAAATATTCAAAATTCAAATATAAATTAGATAATTATTTGAAATAAGTAATAAGTTTAAATTTTAGACTTAAAAAAAAAGTATTTTAAGTGTTCTAATGAAAAACAAAAAAGTTCAAAATTTAAAATTGAAAATAAATATAAATAATTATTGTAAATGAATATTAATTTTAAAATATGATTACTAGATATAATTTTCTAATATTTAAATAATAAGATATAATTTTCTAATATTTAAATAATAAAAATAATATTTAAAGGATAAGAATATCATTTTACATATAAATGGTATCTAAATTTATTTTTAATTTATTAAATGTATTTGTTTTTAATTTATTAAATGTATTTTTTTTCATTTATTAGATGTACATTTTTTAATTTATTAGATGTTATCTTATAAGCTCTCTTTGTTATTTCAATGTATTTATTGAATTTAATATTTTCTTTTTTTCTTTTAAATCATTTATGTAAATAATAATAATCTCTAGTACGCAAAATGGATAAAAGAAAGAAAGGACAAAGTAATAATAATAATAATAATAATAATTAATAAATAAATAAATAAATAAATAAATAAATAATGACATTTCATTTATAAGCATAAAAATTACATAGACAAAGAAAAAACCTACTACTAAATGTACTCTATATCATACAACTTATTGTACTTAATTGAAGAAGAAGAAGTGTGATATATATATCAATTGAAGTTGCTAATATGGTGAAAACCATTGTGAAGAAGCAAAATAATCCAAAGAAACAACAAAGCAAAGAAAACTAGTGTGAAATAATCATTGAAATTGGGAGGTATATATATATATATAAATTCAAAAATTTATTATTATTATAAAAAATTTAAAAGAACCACCCAATAAAAAATTTTTAAAAATAAGGCAGAAATTAAAAAATTGTAACAAAAGAGAAATATGAATGCTTGATGGAGAGAGTGCTAAGTCAAATTCTTATATATATATGATATATATATATAATATTAGTGAACTTTCTTTATTTTAAAATTTTAGTTATGATAATTTTATTCTATGTATGGTCTAAAAGAGACGGGTAATGTAACTGCGGGTATTATTTATATGGATTTGAAGTTATTAATAAAATCCTAACATATTATATTATAATATAATCTATACTATATATAAAAGTGAAAATCAGGGCAAAATAATGAGATTGCAGATATTGTCCTTGTAAAATTTAAGATATCCTAAAATAATCTTATTTTAATCAATTAAAACTTTTAACCTAAAAATATATATAATATTTCTATATATTTCTATAATTTGATTGGATGTTTTTTTGACTTTTTTAATAGATAAATAAATAGAAATAATAAGCATTTCAAAATTTTAAATTTTAACTATTGTTATCTTATTATGTCTAATTATATTTTATTTCATTATATTATTATTTAAATTATTATTGATAATAATTGCCAATTAGGTGGTGATCTTATTAGTCTTCTCACTTAATTATGTGAGGAGTGGGAGGTCTCTAGTTCGAATCTTCTCGACCATAGTGTTATTTAGCACATAAAAGCCTTCAATGAATTAAAAAATTATTAATAATAATTTAATAATTTATTAATAATTTATTATTATTATTATTTTATTATTATTATAATTTATAATTTAGCTTCAACACTATTATTTTAAATAATATATGTAAATGAGGTATTTGATAATTTTTATATTTTGTTGAATTTAGTTTAGATAAATAAATCTAGATGATTTAGATTTGATTAAAAAGGGTATAGTTAAATTTCTTTAATTACAAATTACTCTCTAATTTGATTAGCTAAAAAATAAGATAAAAAATTATTATTTTTAAACATCTCAAATTTAATTAGTTTTATTGATATCTTATATAATTCAAATCCTATTTCTATTAAAGAACATAATATTATGAATAATTTTTAAAATGCTTTCATGATTTTGATTGGCTTAAAAAATAAAAAAATAAAAAAATATTATTATTTATTAATTCGATTTATTAGATTGCCTTTTTATTATATTGTTAATGTATATTTATTTACTATAAGAGATTATAGTGAAAGTTATTACCAAAACATGTAAATTAATTATAAAACGTATTATAGAAGCCATATGATGATTTTTATAAATCAATTTGGTTTTTTCTTAAAAAATAAAATGAAAACAACTAATATGTAATAAAAACTGTATAAATCAGTACGTTGACATATAATCAAAAAAATATTTGCTGTATATATAAAGTGTAATATAATTTAACCACTATATATAAAGTGTAATATAATTTAACCACTCAATCTAAATAAGAATTTATACTTTAATATTATATAAATAAAAAATTAAACAAATATAAAAAATGAACATATAATGAACATAGTCAACGTGCAACGCACGTCATAAAGTAGACTAGTATAAATATAAATGTGCGAATAGGGGAACATTTGGTCCCTAAAATATCCATACTAAATTTATGGATTGACAAAAATATCTTGAAAGATTTTAAATCTATTGGTTGAAAAATAAAGGTAATTTAATTTTAATTGGTTATTAGTTTTTCTGTTTAAATATAAATTCTCTAGTTAGTTTATATGCCCTACTAAATTTATGAACTGATTCTATTGGTCGAAAAAATAAAAGTGTTTAATTTTGATTGGTTATTAGTTTTTCTATTTAACGCAGGCTCAGACTTATTATGAGATTCAAAAAGAATTGAATTATAGATGAAATACCGAACGATAGATTGTTTTAATAATTAAACGAATAATAATAATTAGCCAATATATGGCATATTTATATTGCAATTAAATATTGCAATATATGACATATTTATATTGCAATTAAATAGATTGTTTTCAATATGGCATATTGAAAAAAATAAAGGTAATTTAATTTTGATTGATTTTTAATTTTTATATTTAAATATAAATTCTTTGGTTAATATATTTAAATATAAAACTTTATATGCAATTATATTATTGCAAGATGCGACTATAGTTTTTATTTTAAATAATATATAAATTTATATACTTTTTATTTAATAAATATGATAAGAATATAATAAACAGACGGTAAAAATATAATTAATTATATTAAACGAGACCAAGTGATTACACAAAAACTTATAATTTGCATTGATCATATTATTTATTACTAAAGTTTCTGAGTATGTTTGATTAGTATAAATAAATAAATGATATTTATTTATGATCAATATATTCTATTAAGGATAAATTGATATATATTTATTTACAATAAATTTTATTAAGGGTAAGTTGATAAGATATAATTTTATATACTATAAATTATATTATTTTATTATATTATTTTGAAATATTATGAATATATTAATTTATAATTGGAAGTTTTGTTCATTTTAATAGGAATTCGCACTCACTCACTATATATATATATATATATAAGATATTATATATATAATTTCAAATATGTTATATATATTTCAATATTGTTAAGAATTAACCAATCAAATTTAATTATGTGTTTAATATTGGGCTTATAATCAATTAGGATTGTCTTTAACACAAAATGACCTAAGCCATTTTAGTTGGTTCACCGTTCTCATGCTATGTGATTTACTTAGGGATTACCCATATCTACATTAAATATGCATCAAGTAATTAAAGAATAGATAAAATGGTAATTTTGTCAATTACAACTTTTTTGTTTTTTTGTTTAGGTTAAACTTGAGATTCTTAATCATTTTCCTTAATTTGTAAAACAATCTTAAAAGTACACATAATAGGTCGGACCGGAGGAGTAGTGAAATTAGGACATGTCAATTTCTCAATCTCCCACCTATTTAAAAGGTTTGTTGTGTTAGTTAATGTACTTACGGAAATATTTGACACAATCAATGCTAAACTGAATTCTCGGTTCAAAATCTTGATAATAGTTGGTAAGCAATCAATAGGTTGATTAACTATTTCTGACCTCTAATAAAACTCTCATCAAAGAAATAGTCTCTTACTGACCACCACACGTTTGAATCGAATCCCTACTCTCTCCTAAACTTGCACTTTCCAATATCTTTAAGAACCCACTTCACACCACATCCAAACCTCTCTTTCCAAGTTCCAATGGCTACTGCCTCCACTAACATTACCCATGATTTTCCAGGCTTCTTCAAGGTATTCGAAGATGGCCATATTGAAAGATATATGAACTCGGATTTTTCTCCTCCATGCCTGGATCCTGAAACAGGTATTGAATCCAAAGATGTTGTTATCTCTGAAGAAACTGGCGTAAAGGCCCGTATTTTCCTCCCAAAAATTGCTGACCCCACCCGAAAACTTCCCCTCCTCGTCCACTATCATGGTGGTGGGTTTTGCGTCGGGTCAGCTCTTAGTACTCCATTCAAAAGCTTTCTCTCTGCTTTAACTTCACAAGCCAATGTCATATGTATGTCCGTTGAATATAGACTTGCTCCTGAGCACAAATTACCTATTGCATATGATGATTCATGGGCGGGGTTTCAATGGGTCGCCAGCCACTCTAATGGGAAAGGCCCCGAGCCATGGATAAATGAACATGCGGATCTTGATCGGGTGATTTTGGCGGGTGAGAGTGCCGGAGCAAATCTTGCCCACTACATCGCCGTCCAAGCTGGTGCTACAGGATTGGCTGGAGTGAAAATAACTAGATTACTTATAGTGCATCCATATTTTGGGTGTAAAGAGCCAGATAAATTTTACCAATATATGTGCCCAACAAGTTCTGGTACAGAGGATGACCCGAAACTGAACCCGAAATCGGATCCGAATTTGATGAAACTGAAGTGTGATAAAGTGTTGGTTTGTGTGGCGGAGAAAGATTTTTTAAAGAGTAGAGGGGAAGATTATTACGAAACAATGAAGAAATGTGAATGGGGTGGCACTGTGGAGTTTTATGAGACTAAAGAGGAAGAACACTGCTTCCATTTCTTCAATCCTAAGAGTAAGAATATTGAGATTCTTATGAAGAGAATGGTTGATTTCATTAAACAAGATTAAAGTTTTTGATTTTTCTTTTTTGAGAAAAAAAGATAATATTAATTTTGAAGTTGAAATTTGTTTTGTTTTGTTTTTGTCTTTGGGATGGGAAATTATTAAGTGGAATATCTCCAATTTTGGCTTTTGGTTAATGGGATATCTCTATTTTTTGTGGCAACAAAAATGTTATTCACAATTGCTTTTCCTATAAGCAATAAATGTATTTCCTCTATATCAAGAGGAGAAAAAGAAAATATTTATTAGTTTGGAATGGATTGACTGTTTGAATTTGTTTTAGATGAAAGGGGAATTTTATTGTATTCATGAAAATAAAATTCTCTTTCAATCTTATGATCATTATTCGGGTTTATTTTAATATGGAAATTAAGAAAATCTTTTGAATGGAGTAGTTTTTGTAAATTTATCAATTTTATTTTTAGTGACAAGTGGTATAGAAATTAATTTAAGTTACATGAAATTGGAGAGAGAGAACTTGTTATCATTTAACTATAACTTTTCATTGGTTGTTTTTTAACGGTTAGCTGTTAGATATTACCTAAAAATGATCGCAGTTTGATTTTAAATTGAAATTGAATTGAAACCGAACATGTCAAAATAAGCACTAAATTATAGTCAATAGTTCTTAATTCTAAACCGTAACATCGTATATTTAAAGTTCAGTTCCAACTCTTTTATTTTTTGAAACCAAAACAAGTTGTTTTAGTTTAAAATTGATGATTCCAGTTTGAAACCGTAAAAAATATATTCTTAAAGAAATTTTTAATTTTTAACTTAGTAGTAAAGAATACTCGCAAGGTTGATCACCATAACTTAGGTCATAGTTCTATCATTCGCAATGCAAACCCCTCTCGGACTAGCCCTTTTGCCTTCGAGAGAGAGCAAGAATTAGTCAGGTTTACTGTGGAAGGTTAAAACGGACACGAACCTAGACACTTCGTGTAAGTATATAAAAAAAAAATTCTAATTTGTTTTTTGTTTCACTATAATTTTTTAAAATAAATTTTAATATTTTTCATTAAATTGGTTTAGTTTTTTCAATAATAATTATTATTATTGTTATTATTTATTCAAGCTAAAAATCTAAAAAAGAATTTTAAAAGCTCAAAATAAATTATTTATTTTTTATTCAAAACCGGAACAAAACCGAAACAAAACCGAAACCAGTATCAAAATTATCTTAGAAACCACCTAAAAAGCAGTTTGGTTTTAGTTCCATCTTTTTCTAACTGAAACTAATGGTTCTGATGATCTGCATAATATTAATTATTAATGGTTAACTATTTATATAGCTGTCTGAAGTAAAAATTGAAAAAAATAGAAGTATTTTTCGCCATTTACAGAGAAAAAAATAGTTACATATTGATTTGGTATATGAGCAGTTCCATAGCACTAGAAGAAGCATCGATAATTATGGTATTATTATAGAGGCTTATACACATGGAATTTTGAATTAGACTTACATATATTTAGTATATGATTAAATCCAATATAACAGAAGTAAGTAATTTTCCGGAATTTTAATGCTGAATTAACTTTAGGGGGAGGATTCAAGAACATGCACATTAATGTTGACTATATAATTGGTAATGCTTCATTATTGTAACTCCCTCCATCGCATATATTTCGTCCTAATTTCTTTTTGAGAAGAAATCAAACTAAAAATTTTATTAAAAAGAAACTGTATTCAGATATAGGATATAGATCAATATGTCTATATACTTTTGTATAGAAGGTTTAATAATAAACAATCTATACAAAAAAAAAAAAATACTATCTTGATTTGAAGTATCTAATTGAGTTGATAGAGCATAACACTTATGCTATAGGCGATCTCTTGCTCCAGTTGATGGTTATTCATGGCCACTATTAGACTCCATGATCTTTTTATAAATTCAATCTAATTACCTTCAAATTTCTTCCTTCTATTAGAGAAGATCTGCACTTCTTTCTGCATAACTGTCCATATAACAAAATACTCTAGACAAAATCATTATAATGGTGATAACAATAATTCAAAACTAGATTTGAGAACAAAAATCCCGAAGATATGGGTAACAATAAATCTCAATATATGGGTAACAATAAATCTCAATATTGGGGAACAATAACTCAGATTTATAGATCTGAGAATTATTTGAAAAAACAAACAAAAAAGGAAAAGGGGTGAGCATTGGTGAGAGCTCACCGGTGGCCGTCCGTGGAAAAAAAAAAAGAGCGCTTCTAGGATTTGAGAGAAAGGGAGAGACGACCTTGTTAAGAAGAGTAGACCTTGAAGGACCTTTTTTTTAGACGACGTTATTTCGTCCTAGTTTAACTTACACACATATTAAGAAAAGTTAGTTATTCTAGTTAAAATAAAATTTTTTTTTGTTTGTTTTTTCTAATATGCCCTTATGTTCATATCCATAAAAATTAAATGACCCATATTAAATTATTTTTGAAATTAACCAAATATTTAATTAAATAAAACTTTTATTAGAAGATTAAAGGTTGATATGTTAATTTTGTTTATATCATGATATAATTAATGATATATGGTACTTTAATTATATAGTAAACTTTAAATAAAGGTTAAATAGTAAATTTAAAATATTATTCATTTATAAAAAAGAAAACAGGACAACAATTTAGGATAGATGAAAAGAAAGTAGAATAAAAATTATGGGTCGGTGGGAATAATTTTTAGTTTTAACATAAATGCAGGTTAATTACAAACATGAATTACTCTAACAAACAATAATGGGTATAAAATCCCCATAAATAGTACTCTTTTCGTTCCTAAAATTGATAGTAGTAATTTTTGATTTTTTTTTTTTTTGCCATTTAGATGACACTTTCAAATAAGGGTGGCCACGGTTCCGGTTCCAAAAAATTTGGAACCGAAACCAAACCGAAAATTTTCGGTTCCGGTTCCTGTTTGGAACCGAACGGTTCCGGTTCCTTAACGGTTTCAAAACCGACGGTTCCGATTAGTTTTCCAGCAAATCGCATAATTTTAAATTTCAAAATATAATTTTAAATTTTAAATTTTGAAGACCAGTTTTCAAAATTCAAAAAATTTGTGAAAGTTATTTCTAAAAAAAAATACACCTAAAAAATTAAAAAAAAATGCTTCAATTAAATTTATTTTTTTAAAGACTGAACGCGTTCCGCGTTCCTTAACGGCTTTCAAAACCAGACACGGCGGTGTGCCGATTAGTTTTTCCAGCAAATCCTGGCATAATTTTTAAATTTTCAAAATATAATTTTAAAATTTTAAAATTTTTGAAGGCGCAACCGAGTTTTTCAAAATTCAAAAAATTTTGTGAAGTTTTTCTAAAAAAAAGAAGTACACCTAAAAAAATTTAAAAAAAAAATGCCTTCAATTAAAATTTATTTTTTTTACATAAGACTTGGAACTTAATTATTTTTTTTAAAAAAAGTCTTCAACCCTGAATTTATTTTTTGTTTAACAAGTATTGAACTAATAATTTAAAAAAAAGGGCTTGAACTTAATTTTTTTTTTTTAAAAAAAATTAAGTTGAACTTAATTTTTTTTTTTTAAAAAAAATTAAGTTGCCTACGTATCCTCTTGGGGTTTAGAGGAATTAAAGCCCAGGTAGTTCTTACTCACCTGAAGAGATTTCACAACGAAATTTAAAAAAAAAAAATAAATCTTACATTTTCTAACGGCTAGAACCGCCGGTTCTAACCGGCTGGAGAACCGGCGGTTCCATCCGATTCCGACCGGTTTGTGGAACCACCGGTTTGCGGTTCCAACAATATTGGAACCGGAATCGAACCGAAAATCTCCGGTTTTGGTTCTCGAAAACGTAATATGGCCACCCATACTTTCAAAAAATCATGATAGTATCGATTAATTTATTTCAATTTTATTATTGTCTAGATATCCCTATTAAATTTTTCTGAATTAAATGAACATCAATTAAAGAGTAATTTATTAAATTACTTTTTTTTTCTATAATTGAGGTGATTCAATCGTTGCTATGGAATCTCATAAAATGGCGAATAACTAAAAATCGATGGGTGGATCTTTAGAAAATGAGTCCCTACACACTAAAGAAAAAAAAAAAAAAAAAAAAAAAAAAAAAAAAGACTTATATAAGGACGGACGAAAGTCGCTACTAGGTGGCAACTTGAATTTAGAGGCAAGTGTGGATAAAAAAAAAAAAAAAAAAGCTTATTAGGACGGAGAAAAGTCGCTGGTGGCAATTGAATTTTAGAGGAAGTGTGGATTAATTTCGCTGAAAGATCCTAAAGTATATACCCAATCATTTAATGGGCTATCAATTTTAATTTTGTAACTCAAAAATACTTAAACTCTTATATTTGTAACAATAAAATGTATTTTGCTGCAATTGACAATTTTCGCCGGATTGCCACGTATTTAACACGTGGTTTATTTTAAATGAAAAAATCCTTTTTAATTTTCTCTCTCTTCCATCTCAGCTCTTTATCCTCACTCTCTCTCTCTCTCTCTCTCTCTCTCTCACTTCTTTCCTCTCTTAGTCACCACAAATGATCCAATATATTGGATAAAATATAAACCCATTTCTCAGAAGCAATAATGAATGTCATTTTGCAGGATAAGGAGATTCATTCATAGCAAAAAGATTTTCTAGTGGCTTCAAGAAAATAATGAACATCAAAAATCCAAAATCAGATCTTGTTTAATCAATTTCCAACAATTTTGAAACCAGTCAATTGAACCTAAAACTTTTCCAATAAAACTCGCACAATCCCCAAATTAACAAATCCAATCGATTACAAAGATTCTTTGCATCTCCTGGGTTCCTATAGGTCCAGCAACCATCCTCCTCCTCTTTATAGTCCAGTCCTCATACTTTGATGCTGATGCCGCTGTCGCTGCTGATGAAGCTCCGCTATCCTCCTCTTTATTAAATACATGATTCGATGCTGTAGAACTCGATGAATATGATATGGAGAATAGAGATGGCGAAAAAATTCACAAGAAAAATGCAAATAGCAAGAAAGCAAAGTCCAAGTAGAAAATATGAAAAAAAAAAAAAACAATAAAACAAAAAATCACCTTGCCGCAACAGTCTTTACGCTTGTTGTGCTCGGACACTTCAGCCAAGATGAAAACTTTCTGTTCACCATCCATTTGCTTTCTTATTCCTTTTTGATGGAAAACTGGATCTGCTTTTGTATAAAGTTGAGATCTTTGACTATGGATCTGCTAGATATCAGAGGAAAAGAGAGAGAGAGGATGAGGATGGAGGGTTGAGTGGAAGAGAGAGAGAAGATTAGAAAGGATTTTTCATTTAAAATAAAAAGCCACGCGTTAAACACGTGGTAGTCCAGCAACTGGAAATTAACAATTGCAGTAAAAGACATTTTATTGTTATAAATACGGGAACATAAAAATTGAATTGGATATACGATTCAGATCCTTCCAGTGAAATTAATTCGAGGAAGTGTATAATAATGATTGATAAAGTTTAGAATTACCACCATGTTAATGAAATATCATAATTAATAATACGACCTTATAATATGGTTGCATAATGAAATACCATAATTAATACTAAATTTGCTTGCATCTATTATTTGCATAATTTGTTCAAAATATTTCATATATATTTTGTAATTTTTTGTTATTGCATATAACATAAAAGATAAATAAAAAAAAAATTCAGCATAACTAACCATTCCCATATAAAATCAAAAAAAAAAATTTCCAGCCAATTAACTAACCATTCCAGATATATTATATATTTATATATTATATATATATAAATATACTCTATAATATGATAACCGACCTCCCATTCTTATACAGAAGAGATTTAATTGATCTGCAAACTAGGCTGTCCTAAATTTAGTTGTCGAATCCTATTATTGATACGTATAATATATAACCGACCCTCCCAATTCTATACAAGAAGAGATTTAATTGATCTGCAACTAGCGCTGTCCTTAATTAGCTTCGAATCCTCATATGATACCGTAACCCTATCGTTTGACCTGTACAAGACAACATCCTCCATTACCAATCCAACTTTTAATGGACAACATGCATATGAAATGATACATCTAAAAATAAAATATCTTGGAACTTCTTATATTACAATAATAACCAAGGCCCAAAATTTTTAAAATTATTGCAAGTCCGTTTATTTTTGAAGGGCATCCATTGTATCCATTAAGCTGCATTTTCATTGATGAAAGAAGCCAATCTTTTGACCACAGCCAGAGCATTTTCAGTACTAGGGTTCTGCAAGTGGAATACATGATCCTCGTCTTTACTCTCCATAATCTCCACTAAACCTTTCCATCCACTCTCTTTCAATTTATAATAATAGTGCCATCCTCTATCCCTTAACAAGTCCTTCTCAGCAACCATAACAAGAATCTTGCTACACCCTAGCTTACCCAAGTCAGGATCAACAAGGGGGTTAATCCATGGATCATCACACCCACTTGTTGTAGGGCAGGCAAGATGCCATAGAGCTTCAGCGAGAAATCTCTTTTCACTGTCTTTAGCTTCATTGCCTATAGGCTCTTTCCCCCAAAAATAAGGATGCACTAAAGCAATACCTATAATATTTACACCTAACAATTTCCCTTTCCCATTTTTTATACCCATATGATGTGCTACATTACCACCTGCACTGTCTCCACCTAAAAATACCTTTCCAAAATCAGCATAGCTATTTAACCACTCTTCAGGTCCATTTCCATTAACATGGGAAGCAACCCATTTAAGTGCACTCCATGAATCTTCATATCCAATCGGAAGAGGATTCTCTGGCGATCTTCTATATTCAGCAGAAACTGCTATAATATTTGCTTCTGCAACTAAGTTATTAAGATGCTTATGGAATAGTGGAGAGAAAGCAGTTTCAATGCAAAAGCCACCACCATGATAGTAAACAAGAAGAGGAAGTTTCTTGTCAGAGTTAATGGCATTTCTTGGGAGATAAAGCCTAGAAGAGAGGTTTTCTTCTTGTAAGTATATGACATCTTTGGATTGGACTTGGGTATTATGGTCTAGACCAGGAGGGACTATGTCATTCCCAGCTAATCTCTCTACGTGGCCATCTTTGTATATGCGAAGTAAGGGAGAGAAGTCATGAGCAACTTCTTCAGAAAGGGTTGAATCCATGGAGAGAGATAAAGAAATTGAAATGTGGCGATTACTTCTTGTTTTGGAAGAGAAATGGAGTTGTATGCAAAGTAAAGAGAAGAATTCTGCACGGAGACAAAGGAGATAAAGAGATAAGAAAATGTCATATCAATAATGGGTGGCAAATGTTTGCTCAAGAAAAGATGGGGACAAAGATGGAGATGGAGATGGAGACACTTAGGGAATATGACAAGGATTGAACTTGAGCACAATTCGGAAAACAAAATTATCGAACTGTACTGAATCTATTCTATTTGATCTTAAAACTATCTAACCGGACTGAATCAAATCATATTGATCATATAATTGATTTAGTTTTGTAAACTATTTAATCTAATTGGATTTATATCCAAAAATTTCTGTCCATTAGATTGAACCAAATGGACTAAATGCTAACTCCCAAATATGACAATGTGTTTTTATAAAGAAACGTTTTTTGTCTATGACAAATTTTATATTTTTATTAAAATAAAAACCGAAACCAATGTTAAATATATAAATTTTAGTAAAATTCCAAACGAGCCTTTAAATTCATCGAATAGGTGTAGTAAAGGATAAGGCTTGCTTAAGTCTAAGTCAATAAATAATTGTTATTCACAAAAATCTATCACTAATACGACATTCTCTCCTTTGAGCATTTCTTTTCTTCTTCTTCCTTTTTTTTTTTTTTTTCAAATTTTTAATTTTTCAATTTTTTAAAAACCTTTGAGCATTTCCTTTTTCATATTTATATATACCTATATTTAAAACTTTAAATAATTAAATTTGATTTTTTTTTTTCTAATCTATCTCTGTATACATATATCTGTTTATATATATCTCTATTTAATCAGTTTCAATGATTTGCTTTCATAATGACTTTTTTCCTTCTTCTTTTTTTGTTACTTCTTTCAATTATTTTATTTTCAATTATCTAGGTTTCGGTTATTTAAATATATGTGTTTGTGTCTTTGGGCGTTTTTTTTTTTTAAATACATAATGTTGGTATCAAAAAAGATATATTCAAAATTTATAAAAATTATTTAGAAGTTTTAAAATATTAATATAAAATAACTTTAAAAATTAATAGAAACAACTAAATAAATATATTTCAATATTATAATTATTGTAAACAAATATTGTTTTCAAAATTAAATAAATATCTCAAAACTATACAATAATTAGAATTCTTTTTAAATATTAAATAAACAGAAAAATAGTAATAATAATGTTTGATTATACAAATTTGAATTATTATATAATACATAATCCAATTTTGTATATGCTACCATTCAAAAGTTTTATTCATTCTTTTGAATCCCAACAAGTATCATGGCTTCATATATTTAAATTTAAAATTATTTAAATTATTTTTTAAAATATATGATATATAATATCGCCACAAAATAACCGTGCATTGTTTTAATAAAGAACTAGAGCAGAGATAAGTCAAAGGACGAGTGAAACTTAATTCTGACGGATTTTTTTTTTTTTTTTTTTTTTTTTTTTTTTTTTTTTTAATTCTGAACGGATTTTTTTTTTTTTTTTTTTTTTTTTTTTTTTTTTTTTTTTTTTTTTTTTTTTTTTTTTTTTTTTTTTTTGCTATTATCTTTCTCGGATCATAGAGCGTAAAAGATTTTTTTTCTTCCCAATAAAGTGCATTTTCCGGGAATCAAATTTGTATTTTCAATTTTACGAGTATTGAGGTCTGTTAACACCCGATCAACATCTTATTGGGAATTTGGTCATTGTTTTAAATATATGTCTATCAGTAATTGAACTAGGATATATAAGGATGGAAACCCTAAATACACCAAGAAATCATTCGATCTCTTCTCAAGCCAATTCTTCCACTTCTTTGGTAATTCGGTGCAAGAATTGTTTGAACAATAATATTCTTAATTAATGTTAAAACCAATACTTGAATATATCTCCATCGAGACTAGGCATGTCCTCATAATTCCAAGCAAAGCAGTCTTTGAACTCATAATTAACTTTGCTTTGTTGTGTCGATACCCACTCAAGTGGGATCCACACATATTTGATAAGAAAGTCAAAAATGGAAGGCAAAGGAGTTGTACACGGCATTGCTACGCGTTAACCTGCCTATAAATAGAGGCAGAGGCAGTACACAAACACACACAAACACAGCATAAAGAAAAGAAAAAAAATCTAAATTTAGGAAGGGTTTCCTAAAATTACAAGAGAGAAAAATAGTGAGAAAATTATTTTAGGGTGTTTTTGGGAAACATTTTGTGTGCCACTATTTTTGTATCACGCTCTATGTACCTACTATTTTTTAATAGTGGAAGAATTATTCAGAGTTTGTCCCGTGGACGTAGCCCTAAACAGTTGAGGGTAAACCACGTAAATTTCTGTGTGTCTGCAAGGGTAAACACGTAAATTTCTGTGTGTCACAAGTTTACTTTTTCCGCTGCGGTTAATTTTATCTAATTGATTAAAAGGGCCAAACAAGTGGTATCAGAGCTGAAGTCAAGTGGTACTTGAGGCCCAACAAGGTGGGTATCAGAGCCGAAGGTTTCGCCCAACAAGTGGTATCAGAGCCGAAGGTTTCGGCAGATCCAGCCGGTCAGATAGCGATATCGGATCCGTGGATATATTTTGAAAATAAATATACCATGGTGAAGAGAAAATTACGACGAGTCCATTGGTACTGTCCGCTCGGAAAAACGTTGCAGAATTTACTTAGTGATGAATAGTAAAATAATAACTCAAAGTTGATGGTGCACAGGCATTACTGTTGCTAGTCCGTTTCAAGTAAGCCCGCACTATTTACGCATAGTACTATTCACCTGTATAGTTACTATTCACGCATATAGTTACTATTCGAGTAGACTATTACTATTCATAGTCACTATTCACGTATGCTACTGTTCACGTATACGGTTTATGTTGGTGATGATTTTCTGCGCAAGTTAAAATGGATAAGCAAAATGATCAGTCTAAGTGGCGGGAATCACCATATATGGAGAAATGAGAGATCTTCTTATGGCAATTAAAATGCATTTGCCTGTGTTTAGTTGAACTAAACCGGAGGAGAAGACTGATGAGGAATGGTCTTTCGAGCATGCTTCCAAATCTCGATTGTAGATTTGATGATGAAGGTTTCTGTAGCACCTTTAGAAATGGTCAGTGGAAGCTCACAAAATGCTCATTTGTGGTAGCTAAAGACCGAAAGCTGTAAGTGATGCATGCGAGACTCTCCTAAGACACTTTGAGTGTAGTGGAGAATGACAGTACAGTTGAATTGTGGCATAAATGACTATGCCACATGAGTAAGAAAACTCTGGCAAGAAAAAACCTGGCAAGAAAGAACGTACTACCTGGATTGGATGAAGTTCAACCTAAGACAAGTGTCCTCATTGTTGGTGGGAACACGCTAAATAAGAGTAGGCTTTTCCCAAGATTACCCCTCCTTCGAGAATGAAGAATGTATTACAATATGATTCATTCAAGGTTTGTTGTGGACCATTGACAATGTCATATGGTGGAGAAATTGATATTTTGTGATATTTATCGATGACCATTCTAGGAAGACCTGGGTATACACATTGAAGTCTTCTAAACCTGGTTGAGAGATAGACAGTCAAGAAGCTAAAGTGTAGGACAGATAATGGTGGAGAATACACTAGGCCATTTGATGCTTTCTGCAAACAGCATGGCATTCGACATCAAACGACACCTCCCAAGACGCCGCAACTGAACAGTTTAGCTGAGAGGATGAACAGAACTTTCATGGCGAGAGTTAAATGTTTACTCTCACATGCAAAGTTGTTTAAAAGATTTGGGGTGAAGCGTTACTCACAGTAGTTCGCCGTTCACTCTGTTTCCCTCTATAGTATAGTATGATACTCCAGAGAGAGTATGGTTAGGAAAGAATGTTTCCTATGATCATTTGTGGGTGTTTGGTTGCAAAGCCTTTGTGCATATCCCGAAAGATGAATGGTCTAAGCTTCATGTTAAGACTAGACAGTGTGTATTCATTGGTTATGGCCAAGACCAATTTGGCTATAAGTTTTACGACCCAATTCAGAAGACGATTATAAGAAATCGTGATGCTATATTTGTTGAAGATCAGACTATTGAAGATATTGAAGTAGACTGCCAATAGATTTGATGAAGACTCAACAGATATACAGAGAGTCCCTCCAATAGAATGCAGACGAATTGGAGATGAAGAAAATGTTCCACAAGAACAAGTGCTAGAGTTAGAAAATCCAGAAGTAGTTCCTTATCAGAATGAACCATGAAGATGAAAATCTGATGGTTTTCATGTTTCAGCCACCAGCACCGGAAGGTTCTTAAACATTAATGAAGATGCTAGTAGAGTCTGACAACCATCTACTAGATAATCCAGTCCATATGAGTATAGTGTTACTTGACCGACTGACGGGGGAGAACCTGAAAAGTCTTTGGAAGAATGCGATGGAAAATGAGACACAAGACGGAAACTGGATTTAAGCCATGCCAAGATGAAATTAAGTCCTGTCATGAGGATGAAACATTTGAGCTGGTGAAATAAGTTGCCAGTTGCCCAAAGGCAAGAAAGCTTTGAAGAATAAGTGGGTGTTTAGGATCAAGCAGGCAAAACACAGCTCCCAACCACGATTCAAAGCTAGACTGGTTGTGAAAGGATTCAATCAAAGAAATGGTATTGATTTTGATCTTTTCACTAGTTGTGCAAATGACATCCATTCGGACAGTGCTCGGAACGGCCGCCAATTTTGATTTGGAAATCGAGCAAATGGATGGAAAGACTACCTTTCTACATGGAGATTTGGAAGAAGAAATATACATGGAGCATCCAGCTACATGGAGATTTGGAAGAAGAAATATACATGGAGCATCCAGAGGGTTTCGTAGAAAAAGAGGATTGTGTTTGCAAACTAAAGAAGAGCCTGTACAATTTGAAGCAGGCACTGAGACAGTGGTACAAGAAGTTTGAGTCTGTTATAGGGGAGCATGGCTACAGAAAGACTACTTTAGATCACTGTATTTCTATGAAGAAATTCTCTGATGATGACTACATTGTTTTGGCTCTATGTGATTGATATGTTGATTGTTGGTCAGAATTACTAGCTTGAAGATACAGTTAAGTAAGTCTTTTGCTATGAAAGACTTGGTACCAGCAAAGCAGATTCTTGGCATGAAGATTACAAGGAATCGAAGAGCCAAGAAATTATGGTTGTCACAGGAGAAGTACATTGAGAAAGTACTTCAAAAAGTAACGTTCAACGTTTAGAATGGAAAACGCTAAACATAGTCTTCCTCCTTACTAATCACTTAACTGAGTCTTCTAAAACAGGTCCCGCTCTATGCGAATGGAGAGAAGTCAAGAAAAAAGGATTAAAAGGTTCCATCGCTTTTAGCAGTTTTTGAAGCTTGATGTTATCGCCATGTTTTTTAACTACGGTTCAACATATCGGTCTCACTCAGTTGGAGTAATGTGTCGGTTTCTTCAAATCCGTGGGAAAGGAACATCGGTCACTGTAAGTGAAGAATGGATTTTCAGGGATATCCACATCATCATATGCAGGCGGCAGCCATGTGTGGCAGTTCAAGATTACGAAAAAGCGATTAGTTGTCCTCTTACTAATCACTTTAAATTGAGTTCTAAACAGTTCCCTTCTATGGATGGAGAGAAGGAAGAAAAGGAAAAGGTTCCATACGCTTTAGCATTTGGAAGCTTGATGTATGCCATGGTTTGTACACGGTCAAATATGGCTCACTCAGTTGGAGTAATGTGTCGGTTTCTTTCAAATCCTGGAAAGGAACATCGGACTGTAGTGAAATGGATTTTCAGGATATCCAATCACATTTGCAGGGGAGCCATGTTGTGGCAGTCAAGATTACTGAAGCGTGCTGTGGATGAAAAAAATTCTTGAATGAACTCGGAATTCATTAAGAATGATATCAGTTATTTTGTGACAGTCAAACCGCAATCCACCTTGGAAAGAATTCCTCCTTCCATTCAAGATCAAAACACATTGATATTAGGGATGTGTTGTAGACGAAGCTGTTATAGCTTGAGAAGCTCCATACAGAAGAAAATGGATCAGTCATGTTGACGAAGATTCTTTCAAAGGAGAAGTTAGAATATTGTCGGTTAGGTGTAGGGATGGTGATGACTAACGTCCCCACTTGAGTGTGCAGGGGGAGATTTGTTGTGTCGGTGCCCACTCAAGTAGGAACCACACACATTTGAAAAGAAAGTCAAAAATGGAAGCCACATCAAATTTGAAAGAAAGAAAAAAGAAGTCAAAAATGGAAGGCAATGGAGCTGTACACGACATTCCTATGCATTAACCTACCTATAAATAGAGGCAGAGGCATCACACAAACACAACAGAAAGAAAAGAAAAAAAATGTAGAGAGAGAGAGTTATCTAGTCTTAGGAAGGGTTTCCTAAAACTAGGGGAGAGAAAAATAGTAAAGAAATTATTTTGGGGTGTTTTTGAGAAACATTTTGTGTGCTACTATTCTTGTATTACTCTCAGTGTACCTACTATTTTTTAATAGTGGAAGAATTATTCGGAGTTTGTCCTGTGGACATAGCTTTAAATAGTTGAGGGTGAATCACGTAAATTTCAGTATCTCATAAGTTTACTTTTCCTCTGCGTTAATTTTATCTTAATTGATTGATAGGGCCAAACAAGTGGTATCATAGCTGAATCAAGTGGTACCTGAGGCCCAACAAATGGTATCAGAGCTAATGCCTAACAGTTACCACCCAATCAACACCTTGTTGGGAATTTGGTCATTGTTTTAAACATATGTCTGTCAGCTAATGGTTGAACTATGATATATAAGGATGGAAACCCTAAATACACCAAGAAATCATTTCATCTCTTCTCAAACCAATTCTTCCACTTCTTTGGTAATTCGGTGCAAGAATTGTTTGAACAATAATATTCTTAATTAATGTTAAAACCAATACTTGAATATATCTCCATCGAGACTAGGCATGTCCTCATAATTCCAAGCAGAGCAATCTTTGAACTCATAATTAACTTTGCTTTGAATGTAGGGTTAAGCCCGACATTAATGAATTCCAAGCAAAGCAATCTCTAACGATTTCCATCTCTTAATTTCCTCCTTAAACTCGACTAAGCTTATTAAAATCATCTATAAGGTGACTTAATTATTGCAGAAGGTTTTTAATATCCACCTTAAAAATTATATTTTACAGGGTTTCCTATCAAGAGTAAAATTTGGCTCTGATCAATCACAGTCTCTCACCTATAATTCACTGATGACTTTGTATATCATCTTTAATAGTGAGCTAGAGACTACATCAAAATTATCAAAAGAGTCATTCTCAGCTTCCAACTAGTTTCTGGTCTTAAAATAAATTTCCAAAAAAGCAAGCTCTTAGGTGTGAATATTGAAGAAGCAGGAGTGGGTTTCCTTGCAAACTTACTAAATTGTTCCCTTGGAAAATCACATTGGATGTACCTGGACTTTTCTATTGGTTGTAATCCTCGAAAAGTAAAGATGTGGTAGTCGACAAAATTTGAAAGCAAGCTCACTATCTGGAAAGGTCGTCTTCTTTCAATGGGCGCATCATAATCATCAAGTTAGTTTTGTCCTCCTTGACTCTTTACTACATGTTTATCTTTAAAGCTTCGGCTAGTGTTATTGCAAATGAAAGGGTAGAGTTGATTGGCTTATAGGTTAGAACCCATGAAGTGAAAATGTGTAATGTGAGCTTACTTGGGTTTAGGCTAACTAATACTAAAAGGTTATTACTAACCAATTAACTAGCTAGCTTGCTACCCTTGTAAGGTGTAATCGGACGATATGGAATGAAATAACCCTTATTCCAATTCCATTTTAAAATATTGTAGAATTTCAAATTTCATTTCATTCAGTTTCAAATATTTTTTTTTGAAATTTAAAATTTCATTGCATACTATTTTATAAAAATTTGGTTTGGAATTCGGTAATTCCACATTTCTCAACTGTAAACACAAATTTAATCTATTATGATATCTTTTAAGATATAAAATTTTAAATTTAATAAAATATAATCAATATAATTATTAAAAAAACATAATTAAATTGTAATAAAACAATAAATTAAAGCTTATTAACGAGAAATGACGATATACATTCACTTGATAACTTTTCATTTAATTAATAATGAAGTAACAACAATCATAAAATATAAAGTTAGTGTGACCATAAAATAGATATAATAAAATTCAAAAACAAGAAATTAGAAGGAGTAATAAGAATTAAAAGCAAAAAACAGATTAGGAAAGCAAATCATATTCCAAATCAATTTACACCCCACACCCTTGCATTATCTTTGTGGGTTTGCTATTTAATTCGATGTGAGATTATGAGATTCTTCACACTCTCCCTAAAGTGTAACCGGGATTGGACATCCAGTTGACACTTGACACCGAATTGAAACTCAGCGGCAACAAAGAGTAGAGGTGAATTAGGTTAAAGGTTAGAACCTACAAAGTGAAAATGTATAATGTGGGCTTACTTGGACTTGGACCAACCAATACTAAAATGTTAGTACTAACCAATTAGCTAACTAGCTTGTCACCCTTATATGTCCTTTCTGGGTTTGCTATTCAGTCGATGTGGGATTCTTAACAAGTGTAATTAAAAAGATTAAAGGTATCTAGAGGTGCTTTCTTTTGGGCACATGACTTGAAGGTGAAATGCTATTAAATTGGGTGGCATGAAAGACCATTGTAATGGGTAAATGTAGAGGAGGCCTCGGTGTACAAGATTGTAAAAGAAAAAACTTTTCTCTTCTCAATAAATGGTGGTAGAGGTTTAAATCAAAGAGGGGATTTTTATGGAAAAAAAGTCTTAGAAACTATCACTTGTTTGGAAATAGATAGTTTCTCTTAGTAACAATTCATCTCCAACATCAAATTTCATGAATAATGGCTTCCATTGGACCTGGGTACCGTAATCGCATTAAATTCTAGGGCTCTTGGACATGCCTTTAAAAATAGCCTTCCTTGCCTCTTCAGAATATTATTGACCCTAATTTCATCACTAAGCTTTAGAAAATTCTGCCACGATACCAACGGCATGAGAATCAGCTCAATCAAACACTGTTCAGACTATGAACAGGCATCCGGAAGCAGGAAAACACAGAAATCAGACTAAAAGGGTAAAAGGGTCATTTCTGCCCCACCAGCATCGGTCTCCTTACCGTCGCCATTGGTAGCCTCCTAGTCGGTTCCGATTAGGCAGCATGACACCAGACCAACTGGTACCGACGCTAGGACCCCCAGTGCCAACGGAGAGCCTACTGGTACGATCCCAACCTCGGGCAACCCCAGTCTATAAAATTAGCACCCCCTCCAATTTTTGACACCTCTTGTTGCTTTATCGACCACTTTTCAAGCTTCAACGATTCTAATTCTCCCTTGTTTGAATGATTCTAAGGCCTTACAATTTGATTTTTGCTGTTTTTCCTTAATTGAGCCAAAATGCGACTTGGTTCTCAAAAGTCGATCCTTTTGACTTTCACATACACTTTGGTCCTTCTTGGTCCAAAGCTAATTAATTAAATTAATATAAGATTAAATTAGGTCTTCGTGCCCATCCTTTGCTTATTTGGAGAATGAGTCGATTTCTTTGATTTTTTATCACCTTGGAGCTCCGCAACCATACATTTGCACCATCTGACCTTCAAACCCTCATCGATCTAGGGTATAAAATATAAATTCAACTTTGTCAATTAAGCCCGGTCCATCTGACACTCAAAATGTTTTAAGCCCAGTCTGGCTGGCACACCATAGAACCATGCTTTTCGAACTAAGCTCAGTTCATCCGGCACACTTTAAGCCCATTCTAAGAATGGCACGCAAAATCCTACCGTCTTAATTGATGTTAAAACTTTGTGTGCCCTGATCCTCATACAAACGAGGTACGAAGACATATTAAGGATTTCATCCTAGGTAGCAGGGCCTTACTGAACAGACCGGTCAGGATCTTCGGGAATATGTCATACAATCTAGAATTCTCAATAAACAAGGCTGGAGTCGGGCTCCCCCCCCTAAATTACACTTTAATTGAAATTATTCTCTCAATGCTTTGTCAATATCACTATTATTGCTATGCATCCAAGTATGCTTATGCATCGATAATCTAATATTCATGCAAATAATGATTTTGAATACGCGATTAATTCCAAACCGCTAATTCTACAAAAAAAGCTGAAAACCTAGTCCCCGAACCCAATGATTTGAGGCTAGTTCATTCATCCTTGTGGCAAAACTAAAAATGGAGTCAAACATGAGATTTTTACCTTATAAAAACACATCACACACCTTTCAAAGAGCTCCAAAGAACCGATCAGATCACTCAAGCATTATTTAAGCCATAAAAACGAAGCGGAATTGTAAGGAGTTCTCGCCAGTCCGTGAGAAACTGACCAATGGTCCTATCTGGATTGACTTTATCCTTCGTATCTTTCCCATGATGCTCGGCAAGGGCCTCACACTTATCTTTAATAAATCAACATTTGTTTATCATTGTGGCTTTTTGATTGATGACAAATGGTGTTGGAATATTGATTGGAGATGAGATTTTATACCTTTTTTAAAGAAATATGGAACCAATAAAACCCATATGGATGAAATTTCAATTGCACAGGGTATGGAGGACAGGATCGTGTGGATTTTTTTAATAAAAAAGGTACATTTACAACTAGGACTTTTTGCTCTCTTTTGAGAAAAGGGATTTGGGTGACGTGGCTTGTATTTTCAATCAAAAAAATATCTATGGAATTCCTTCTTACCATCTCAAATCTCTGTGTTCGCTTGGAAGTGTTTCTTAAACAAAATTTCAAGTAGGCTTAATCTTCTCAAAAGAAAAATTCTTTGTCACTTGATGATTATTGTGCCCTTTGTCACTTATATTATGAAGACTCAAATCACATTTCGTCTCTTGTTCAACAAATATGGTATTTTGAATTCTATATTGAATTGGTTAGGTATCATTAGTGTTCTTCATTGTAAAGTGGTGGACCTAGCTTGGCAATAGGAGATCTTCTTCTCTTTAAAGATAACACCTTTATTTAGATGGTAATTTTCTTTGTTGTTTTATGGTTTATTTGGTGGAGGAGAAACTATTTAATTTTCAAAAAAGAAATGATTGAAGATGAAAAGTTGATGGATAACATAAAATTGAAATGTTTTGAGCTCATTAAAGCTAACATCTTTAATATTCCTTATGGTGTCAACGACTAGTTGTCTTTTCCAATGTTGCTGAATTCTTGTAATTCCTTAAGAAGGATTATAAGCAGAGTAAACATAGTTTCACCAGATTAAGAAAACCCAGGAGCATGTGTTCTAAAGTTCAACGTAGACGACTACTTAAGAGGTAAACTAGACCTGTTGGTATTAATGGAGAACTATACGAGACTCAAATGATTTAGTTCTCTTCACTTAAAAAATGTTGGTCATTTAGTAAATTGAGGAAGATGCCATGTCAAAGATGGTCGGGATAGCTCAAGAAGTAGAGTAGAGGGCTGAAAATCATAGTGTCACCCGTTCATATCTGATTCCTGCTGACACATGATAAATTTGTGTATCAATATCTATAACAATTGGAGTAAAGGAAAGGTCAATTGGGATTAGAGAGTTGTTGGTCCTTCTCAGTTTGCTCGCTTAGTAGCCATCTAAAGAGCTTCGGAAGGTTGAGTTTGCTTGTATGCAGTTGGATAAAGTATTATATTGTATTTTCTTTTTTTTTTTTTTTTTTTTTTTTTTTTTTTTTTAGAGCTCGAAGGTTGAGTTTGCTTGTTATGCAGTTGGATAAAGTATTATATTGTATTTTCTTTTTTTTTTTTTGTTTTTTTTTTTTTTTTTTTTTTTTTTTTTTTTTTTTTTTTTTTTTTTTTTTTTTTTGTTTTAGGTGAAATTTATTTGTAATTTCCTTTTCTTATTCTATTTTTATATATCTAAATTAGTAGTTATCAAAAATTCATTTATAGATGATAAAATTTTGATTGAATTGTATTTCATTTTATGGAATTAATTTTTAAATCTCAAATTTTGGCTCATACAAAATATAAAAATATGAAATTCTAAATGTGAAATTTATTTATATCAAATAATCACTTAGTATCAAACTATAACCAATATTTATATATATATATATATATTTTTTTTGGCATCATAATTTTAGAATCAATCGAATTTGATAGAATTATGGTGTCAAGTTATAACCAATAATTGTAAGATAATATATATTTTTTTAAATGTAGTTAAAAGTTTCATTAAGATTGTATTAATAAACTATGGATAGACATACAAGAGACTATTGTTATCCAGACGCATTTCGTGCTATTGAAAACTGATATTTTATTTTTCAATTTATGCGTTAAGAATCTCTATTAACTAAATATCAAATCCACAAAGTCATATAAGAATGGCAAATTAACTACCTAATTGATTAGTATTAACATTTTAGCGTTTTTTGGTCTGAGCCCAAATAAGCTCAAATCGAACATTTTCACTCATTGATTCTAACCTCTTACCTAAATTATTTTTACCTTTTCAACTTCTAATAATTTCATTATATATAAAACACATGTATTATTTAACAAAAGTTAATAAAATAAAATATAACATTGTCTCTATCAAGTTGTAGAAGTAAGATCTTGGATATCATTATCTATAATATTGTTAATCAAAAAAAAAAAAAAAAAAAAAAAAAAAAAAAAAAAAAAAAAAAAAAAAAAAAAAAAACAATGATATATATTTGTGCACGCGCAATCTTACTTTATCAAAGGAAATTTGCGTTGTTTGTTGCATATACCACATGTATAGATGTCATCAACTGCAATAACTTATCTTAACATGAAACATAAAATCATCCAAAAAAGTTGCTGCGTCTATAATTTTTGCTCTATAAAAGAATCCTACACAAGTGAAAAAAAAAAAAAAAACCTTTAGTGTGTATATATGTGTGTGTTGTGACAACTATAAAAAAAATAAAAAATTTTAAAACATACTTCTATATCATTCATTGTCTCGATCAAGTTGTAAGAAATCTTTAATGTTCATCATATCCATGAACATCTCTTCTATCAATAAGAATCTTATTTGTTGAAGTAAGATCTTGAACATCATCATCTTTAGTATTGTTAATCTCATAAAAAAAAAAAAAAAAAAAAAGCTATAGTTTATTACCATCCTAACTAACTGTGGTTTTGAAAAGGTAGCGGTTTCTTTTCATAAAAAAAAAAAAAAAAAATAGTGCTCCATACAGTGGCAGATGTATTAACAAAAAAGGTTTTTTTTTGCAAGTTTCCTTTATATATGTGGTATAATTATTCATTGACCTCTTTTAGTTTATAGGGAAATTGTAAACGTACCCTATATTTTGTATACAAAATTACTTTACATTTATTTTTTAATAAATTAATTGTTATACCATCATATTTTAAGTCTGTTATACTAGATTGTCCTTCTGTTAGGTTTTTGCTACTTTAGACATTAAATGCATATAAACTGACATTTTTGTCCCTATCTTCTCTTCTCCTCCTCAAGCAAACCCAGAAATCTGTTATATATATGCAGAAGCAAATAAAATGAAGTTGAATTAGGTATTGAGGAATAAAAATTGAATTCCCCAAAAATGAAATCCTAGTTGTGGACTTTACCCATAATCCTAATTTTCATAGATCTCAAAAATAACAAAAACTAGATTCTCCAAAAAGGAAATCAAAGCTGTGAACTCAATCCATAATCCTAAATTCCACATATCACAAAAATAAAAATAAAAAATGAAAAAGACAAACACTTATTGAAAAATCAAACTTGAGATTGAAGAACCAAAACTCATGCAATCTATAAACAAATAGAACTTACCGAAAAACAGAGAAATAAAGAATCAAAGAAAAGTCTGAAAAGAAAATTGAAATCGAAGAGAAAAGAAAGAGATAGAGAAACAGAAGTTCGAACATAAGAGGGAGATGAGAGAATCGATTCGAGATGGAGATGTAAAATCAAAGGCCAATGAGAAATGATTGAAGCTGAAAATTGGGTTATGAATTGGAGTTAAAAAGCTCACTAGAATAGTAAGATTTATGAACCGGGTTATGGATTTCGGCAATCAGATATGTATTAAGAGGAGCTACAACCAAAGCTGTTGTGGTGGTTATAGTAATGGAAGTGGTAATATTAAATCCAGATTGAGTTCTTAAAAATCAATATAGATTTCCAGAAAAGCTACATTTTTCCAGTAACCAAATAGTCAAAGAGAGAGATAAATAGGGTATTTTGATGATTTTTTTTT
This sequence comes from Jatropha curcas, assembly GCF_014843425.1. Next base: position 94,437 of record NW_023590613.1, on the reverse strand, counting down.
CTCTCCCCTTAGATTGTTAAGTTTTCCTTTAACTTGTACTGTAAAATCTTAAAAATTGGACAAAAAGATAATATAGTGTATCAGATTCAAAATACGAGATGCAGCAATCTATTTTTTAAAATACAAAAGCAAAGTAATTCTTTTGGGTAAAGAGGGAAAATATTGACTCCGAAAAGAAAAATTTCTAGATCCGCCACTAGCTCTATATTGATTCAACAAATAAATGGAAAAAAAAGAAATGCAAATAAACCACATTGATCTATCTATACTAAAAGAGGAAGAAAACTTAAAAGATCTAATATTTATATCAAAATTAAATTGAACATTATTTATTAAGATCATAAATCTAACTCTTATGGTTTATCAGTAAAACATAATAAAAGTGGAAGTTATGAAGCTAGGATAATTAAATAAAGACAACAACTATAATTTATAAAAAAAAAAAAAACAACTAAAAAAAAATAACACAAATGTCGAAAGTTGGATTTAGTGTAAAATTGTTATATAACGCAAAATTGAGAGTATTTTAAATTATTTTAAATTATTCCATAGTACCTTCAATTTTGATTAAGTTCCAACGCCTTTATAAAAATTATAGACCTTGGGTTTGAACCAGAGAACCTGTCCTTCATCTTTGAACCTCTCTTAAATGTGGCTTGGCCACTGCTTCAAGAATCTTGTCCAAGTGAAAAAAATAAAAGAAAAATGAAATTCTTTAATATTATCTAATTCTTATCTTCTTCGCACGCCCCCATCTGCTTCATAAACAAAGGTTACATTTTGTCTTTATTTTGCTTAATAATTCCTTTGGCAAGGCCAAAGTCCTCAAACTTGGTTATGCTTTTCATTTTTTAATATCTTGTTTAAAGAAGCTTTAGCATTGAGATTCATGGTTTTCTAGATGAACTACTGACAAAAAGGGGAATTTGACATACCTGGGCAATCTATATGATGCTTATGCATTTGACAGTTTTTGGTGATAAAGAATGAAGCAACTTGAAGGCAAAAAGAACAATCAATCAATCTCTGAGCTGGGTTTGATTTAGAATTTTAAATCCAGTTTGTTATTGATTTGGAAACTGAAATCTCCACATCTATTTCCATACTTTTCCTTTTAATGATCATTAGATAGAGAGAGAGAGAGAGAGAGGAGGGTGTGAGAGAGAAGGGGCAAGCGAGTCATTTCACGCTTAGGTGCATTTAATCCAGTGGAAATCCACGTGGCATTGTAATTGGCTCATAATCAGCAACACGTGATTGACAATGTGGTGTTGGATCATTCCACGGGGATTTTCGGCTATCATTAAACAAAATATTCATTCCATCCAAAAAGCAAAATACCTTTTGAAAAAATCAAAATACCGTTATATATGTCTTCTCATTCCTACGAGTTACCAAATGAGAATTTTTGCAAAAGATCTCATTTCTACCGGTTAGTATTAAGCAAAGCCCAAGTCAAAGCATGAAATTGAATTTGGAAATTAATCATATATAATTATATTATTGCAAAAAATAAAATAAACAAAGATTACCAGAAGGCAGTGTACCTGTAGAATTGAATACCCATTTACATGAAAAGAAAGAAGCAGAAGAGAAAATAGCTTGTTAGTCCCAATATCCTCTTTGATAGGCGCTTTTGTTCCATGGAGTCTTCTTCTTCCTTCATTAGTTATTGGATTGCAATCCCGAATTCCCTCAAATGCTTCAGAATTATATTAGAGGAACTTGTACCAAGGACAAGAGACTTCAATAATAATGTTCATAACAAAATTTCAGAAAAATGTATCTCGCTTTATTATAATATTTTTTACTTCCAATCAACTTTTTGTAAAGAACAAGCATTTCATATGAAGAGATATATCTAAAATTAAAATGTCTTGAACTTCATAATAAAATTAAAATAATAAATAAGGCTAAATATTTATTTCTGAAGCAAGTTCATTTTAGCAATTTAAGTTGTATTTTCATTGATGAAAGAAGCCATTCTTTTAAGCATACCCACAGCATTTTCACAACTAGACTTTTGCATATGAAACGCATGATCCTCCTCTTTACTCTCCATAATCTCCACTAAACCTTTCCATCCAATCTCTTTCAACTTATAATAATATTGCCATCCTCTATCCCTCAACAAGTCCTTCTCAGCAACCATAACAAGGACTCTGCTACACCCCAGCTTACCCAAGTCAGGATCAACAAGTGGATTAATCAAAGGGTCATCACATCCACTTGTTGTAGGGCAAGAAAAACGCCATAAACCATCAACTGTAGCTCTTTTTTCACTTTCTTTAGCCTCATTGCTTATAGGTTCCTTTCCCCAAAAATAAGGATGCACTAAAACAATCCCTACAAGATTTACACCTAACAATTTCTCTTTCCCATTTCTAATACCCATATGGTGTGCTATATTAGCACCTGCACTATCTCCACTCAAAAACACCTTGCCGAAATCAACATAGCTATTCAACCACTCTTTAGGTTCACTTCCATTAACATGGGAAGCAACCCATTTAAGTGCAGCCCTTGAATCTTCATATGCAATAGGAAGAGGATGCTCTGGTGCTCTTCTATATGTTAGGAATCAGCTCTGATACCACTTGTTGGGCATCAGCTCTGATACCATTCGTTGGACCCTTTCAACCGATTAAGAGAAAATTAACGCAGCGGAATAATAAACTTGTGACACACAAATATTTACGTGGTTCACCCTCAACTGTTTAGGGCTACGTCCACGGGACAAAATCCGAATCATTCTTCCACTATTAAAATAGTAGGTACACAACGCGAGTAATACAAAAATAGTGACACAGCCACGGTTGGCGCATCAGCTGCTGGATACCATTCGTTGGACCCTTTCAAACCGATAATAAGGAAAAATTAACGCAGCGGGAATAATAAACTTGTGGAACACACAAATATTTACGTGGTTCACCCTCAACTGTTTAGTAGGGCTACGTCCCACGGGAAAAATCCGAATCATTCTTTCCACTATTAAAATAATAGGTACACAACGCAAGCTAATACAAAAATAGTGACCACTCAAAGTGTTTCCCAAAAACACTCCATAATAATTTCCTCACTATTTTCTCTCCCCTAAAGTTAGGAAACCCATCTAAAATTAGAAAACTTCTCTCGCTACCATTTTCTCTTCTTCTTTCTTCTGTTAACTGTGTTGTGTGTTCTGCCTCATGCCTCTATTTATAGGCAGGTTAACGCGGTTTATGACCGTGTTGTACAACTTATTTCACAGTCACGCCCATGTTACACCAATCAAGCCATTCACTTTGAACTGGCTGCTCCTTAGTTCTTTCTTACTTTCACACATAACACCGTTTTTGCCAGCCAACTTTACTTCCTTCCGTTTTAACTTTAGTTCGTGGAGGTCCCTACTTGAGTGGGCACACAACCACAACAAATCTCCCCTGCACACTCAAGTGAGACGTTAAGCCATCATCATCCCTATGCAGCTATAATCTATTAGATCTGAGCCCACCATTCTTTTGTACCGCCGCTACAACGGTTGCGCGGACACGCCGCCCGACCTCCTTTTGTCGGAAGACTTTCGACACAGGACACCACCTGCCAGATCTTTTTTCGGTCTTTGGTTCTGTTGTTTTACACAGCAGACTCGTTGCACGGCTCAATTAATCTGACTGCCACGACACGGGCTCCCCTCTGTGCAAAATTGATTAGTATATCCTGATGGTAGACTTCTCGAGTCAAACATTCCCTCAGCCATATCTGCATCGGTATAATCCGACTATACTGCGCTTCTTCATCTCCAAAGCATAAACATACTTTGGTTGTACCCGGAAGATCCATGTACTCATGTCCGAATGTTGCCTTTTCCAAGATCTGAAAGAAAACCTGTACTCACTACTCCGACGGATGTAGCAATATCCTGGCCGCTTGTACAAACTCATGGCAACAGCAGCTTCCAACTGCTGAAGCATTATGAAATCTTTCCATTTCTTCCTTCCTCCATCCACTAACAGGGCCACTGTTTAGAACTTAATTTAAAGTGAATTAGTAAAGAAAGGCCAAAGCTTAAAACTGCTTTTTGCGTTCTCCATTCTAAACCTTTTGAAGTACTTCTCAATGTACTTCTCTTGTGACAACATGAATTTACTTGGTTCTTCGATTTCTGTAATCTTCATGCAAGAATTTGCTTTGCTGGTCCCAGTCTCTCACGCAAAGAAACTTACTAATTTCTAACCAAACAATTATAAAACATCAGACTAGAGCAAAAAAACAATTAGTCATCAAACAGAGGAATTTTTCTTCATAAAAACCACAGTGATCTGAGTAGTCTTTCTCTGGTAGCCTTGCTCCCCATAACAACTCAAACCTTCTGTGTTACACTGTCTAATGCCTTGCTTCAAGCCGTACAAGACTCTTCTTCAGTTTGCAAACACGAATTCCTCTTTTTCTACGAAACCTCTGACTTTGCTTCCATGTATATTTCTAGATAATCGTCAACCTCAGCAAACACTAGCCCACTCTGCTCTGAGTAGGCTGGGCCACCGTGTTATGTCTGTCCAATCCACCGCGGCAAACACTGCCCACTCTACTCTGGAGTCGCTGGCAAACTGTGTTATTGTCTGTCAATCCACCTTTGCAAACACTGCCCACTCTGCTCGAGTCGCTGGCAACTGTGGTTATGTCTGTCGTCCACCTTTGCAAACAACACCTTTGCAAACACTGCCCACTCTGCTCTGAGTCGCTGGCAACTGTGTTATGTCTGTTGTCCACCTTTGCAAAAACTAGCCCACTCTGCTCTAAGTCGCTGGCCACTGTGGACTTTCTGAGATATCATTCACCTCTGCAAACACTAGCCCACTCAACTCTGAGTCGCTGGCCACTGGACTTTTTGAGATATCATCCACCTCAGCGAACACTAGCCCACTCTACTCTTAGTCGCTGGCCACTGCACTTTTTGAGATATCGTCCACATCTGCAAACATTGGCCCACTCTGCTCTGAGTTGCTGGCCACCATGTTATGTCTGTCATCACCTCTTGCAAACACTGCCCGATACTCCTACCAGTTCATTCCTACATCTCTCGACCCCATACAATTACTCTTCTCTTCAACCTACGCTCCTCCCCTCGTCGTTTCACTCCACTACAACTCACTCCTCTCTAATTAGTCACATCTCTCTACCATCTTAATTCGTCGTACTCTATTCTCATCTCCTGTCATCTTCTCCTTACTCTTCCCACTCTACATTCTGGAGTCGATCGTCTACAGCTCTCAACAGTCATCGTGTTATTTTCGGTCTCACTCACCTCTTACCTTTGCAAAAATTGGCCCACTCTGCTCTAAGTCGCTGGCCACTGTGGACTTTCTGAGATGTCGTCCACCTCTGCAAACACTTGCCCACTCTACTCTAAGTCGCTGGCAACTGGGTTATGTCTCTTGTTCACTTTGACTTGTGCAGAATATCTTCACCAACATAAACCGTATACGTGAATAATGATCATGAATAGTAACAGTATACTCGAATAGTAACTGTATGCATGAATAGTAACTGTACATGTGAATAGTACTATGCATGAATAGTGCTGGGATTAACAGTGACGGGCTCAGCAACAGTAACGCCAATAGTAACTATTCACCATCGAGTTACTATTCTACTATTCATCACTAAGTCGATTTTGCAACGTCTTTCCGAATGAACTCGTCGTAATTTCTCTTCTTCGTGGTATAATTTATTTTCAAAAATATACCCACAGATCCGGTATCGCTATCTGACCAGCTGACCTGCCGAAACCTCGGCTCTGGATACCACTTGTTTAGGAATCGAGCTTTTGATACCACTTGTTGGCATCACACTTAGATCACCATCGTTGGGCATCAGCTCTAGATACCACTCGTTTGGGCCCTTTTCAACCGATTAGAGAAAATTAAAATCGCAGCGGAATAAGAAACTTGTGACACACAGATTATTTATGGTTCACCCTCAACTGTTTAGGCTACGGTCCCTGGGAACAAAATCCGAATCATTCTATCCACTATTAAAATTAGTAGGTACACAACTGCGAGAATTACAAAAATATTGGACACTCAAAAGTGGTTTCCCAAAAACACTCCATTAATAATTCCCTCACTAGTTTCTCTCCCCTAAGTTTAGGAAACCATCCTAAAATTAGAAAAACTCTCTCGCTACATTTCTTCCTCTTCTTTCTTCTGTGTGTTGTTGTGTTCTGCCTCTGCCTCTATTTTATAGCAGGTTAACGCGTTAATGAGCCGTTTACACTTATTCAATCACCGTCCATGTACACCAATTCAAAAAGCCATCACTGTTAACTGGCTGCTCCTATTTCTTCTACTTTCAACACCATAACTTACTTTCACACATAACACGTTTTGCAGCCAACTTTACTTCCTTCCGTTTTTAACTTTAGTTCGTGGGTCCCACTTGAGTGGGCACACAACCACAACACTATAATCAACAGAAACTGCTATGATATTTGCTTCTGCAACGAAGTTATTAAGATGATTATGGTATGCAGGAGAGAAGGGAGTTTCAATGCAAAAGCCGCCCCCATGATAGTAAACAAGAAGAGGTAGTTTCTTGCCAGAGTTAATGGCATTTCTTGGGAGATAAAGCCTGGAAGAAAGATTTTTTTCTTGCAAATATATAACGTCTTTGGATTGGACTTGGGTATCTTGGTCTAGACCAGGAGGGACTACGTCGACCCCCAATAGTCTCTCTATGCGACCATCTTTGTATATGCGAAAGAAGGGAGAGAAGTCATAAGCAACTTGTTCAGAAAGGTTTGAATCCATGGAGAGAGATGAAGAAATTGAAAAGTGGCGATTTATTCTTGGTTTGGAAGAGACGAAAATAGAGTGGTTATGCAAAGCAAAGGAAAGAGTACTGTACGGAGAAACGGGAGATAAAAGAGAGAAGATGATTCATATCAATAATTGGTGGATGTAGGTGTGGCTCTTAATATTTCTCTCAGGAAGGATGGAGATGATGGAGATATGTGGCGGATATGATATTAGGTTCTTATGGAAATTATTCTGTTATTTTATTTGGGGAAAATAACTATTTAATCCATCAATTTATTCATAATTATAATTTTATCATTCTTGTTCCATACTATACTGATTAGTCTCTAAATTCAGCCTCATTAAGTTGTTTAATCCATCAGTATTAGTTGTTTTAGATGTTAAATATCATCTAATATTTAATTATTCACATTTAATTTTGTATTAATATTTACTCTTTCACATTTAAAATATTAAATTATTATTTAATGCCTTACTTAATAGTTAAAATAGCACTTTCTAGGCCAAAGACTAAATAGTTTAATGGAGTTAAAATTTAGGGACTAATCAGCATATTTTCATAAATAAGAGGAACCAACTTGAAATGATGATCAAACTGAGGTATTAATATATAGTTATTACCTTTTGTCAATAACTAATTTTATCGTTTGGTTAAAATATGAAAACCTAAAGAAATATTGGACCTTGATTTCTTCCTTAGGATCCAGTTACGCATGGCGATGGGTTCATTTTCAACCGGAATCGAATTGGAACCGCATTGTACTGTAAATGAATCGAAATGAGATCAAAATCATTTGTTTTAAAGTTTTGAATCAAAATCGGTGGTTCAAGGTGGTTCAAGGGCCGAATAAGGTTTATGTGAATGTTAAAATCTAAACTTGAATCGGCCCTGAACCGGTAGTTAATCTGCAGTTTTGGTCCATTCAAACCGCAAATATTCCATTTTTATTTTCAAAATAATAATCACTTGGCCTATTTTATACATCTCTAAAAATCTCAATAATATTTTACTACATTATATACTTTACTTAAGAATTTTTTTTTTAAATATACTTTACTTTTTTTTTAAATATACTTTACTTTAAAAGTTAAAAATCTAAAAATTAAAATGGTAAAAAAAGAGAGAAATATTTAGTCTAAACTTATATTGTTTTTGACTTTTTTTTTTTACCCTTTTAGATTGTTTACTAAGTTTAAAATTATATTCTTTTGAAACATTTTTCAAAATTTTCTTGTAGTTTATTTAATTAATAATATTTAAACAAAATAAAGTGATAATTTATTTGATTATTTTGTAAAATTAATTACTTATGCGTATATGAGTATGAGCATTCTAAAATTTATTTAAAATAAAATTTACCAATATTTTTTAAACTCATATTTAATATTTTTAAAAGAAAGATGTAAGGTTAGAATCGATTTTTTTTAAAAAAATATATATATATATCGCCAGAAACCGTGATCGGAACCGGCAGTTCAAAGGCCAATTCAGGTTCAACATTTTAAAAATTTTTGAACTAGCCATGCCTAGATCTAATTAGTCTCTTACACCACAAAACTCCAATACTCTATTAAAATCTATAGGTCAGTATTAGTATTAGGGCTATAAACTAACTAGGCTGAACCGAATTTTAATTGATTTGTTTATTCACAAGCTAAGTTTCCTCAAGTTTTAACTTATTTCATTTAGAAGACGAACTCGAATCGAGATGAGTTTTATAACATTGAAATGTTTCACAAACGGCTTTAAATTTATATATAAAAGGGAAAATAAGGAGGCAAACATTGAGATTGCAAAAATAATTATACATATTTAAATTTAATAATGACAATTTGCTCTTTAATTTTATTGGCTAAAAAATAAATTATTTTTAAGTAATATTTAAATTTGATTGGTAATTATATTAGTTTTCTACTTAACTCTAAATATTATCAGGCTAAAAAATAAATAAAGAATATTTTTATGTTGATTGGAATAAAGAATAAATAAAGAATATTTAAATTCCCATTTTAGTCAACATTTTATTACCACAAAAAATAATTGTAAATTAAAATTATTTTAATTTTTTTATATATTTATAAGACAGAGAACATTGGGGTAGCAAAGATATCTCTATTAAATTTATAAATTGAGAAAAGTATTTTTAAGGCTTTTAATTTCATTGATTAAAAAAATAAAGAAAAGTTAATTTGACTGCTCATATTTGTTTCCAAATTAAATCTAAATTCTATTGACTAATAAATAAAATAAAAATTATTATTACTACAAAGGATTGTATAAATTTTAATTTAGAAAGTTGATTGTGCAGCAAGAAAGTTAATTTAATTAAAAATTATTAAATAAATATTATATATGTAATTATATTAGTATTAGCTTAAAGGCTTGAACAAACATAAAAATTTCACATTAAATTTTGAAAAATGTAAAGAACATAATGAAAAATAATTTAAATGATTCATATTAATATTATACATGTTATAAAACTAAATTATATTTCATCAATATTAAATTAAATATATATCACCAATCATAATTATGATGTTCTATTCGATCTTAATTAGAAATTAAAATTCTATTATAAAAGTTTTTTCTTATCATACCACAATATATATAATACCACAATATATATATATATATATATATATAATATATATATATATATATATATTTATATATTTACCTTCTTTAGAGGAAAATCACCACAAACTTAATTAGGGATTAAAATTTTATTGTGAAAGGTTTGTCTTATCATGTTACTATATCTAAAAAATCACTAAAAAGTTTATTTATTTTGTTAAATTAATTTTATTTTCCTTTGGTTATTAATATTTTATTTGAATTTTGCTATAAATAATTTTTTGTTCCATAGAAACGACAGTTGAAGACGTTTTGCCTTAGTATTGATAATCATTTTTTTTTTCTATTTAAATGATAATTTTAAATATTTTTAACTAATTTTTGATATTTTAATCAAATAATAAAAAATAAATTGTGAAAATACAATTCATTTTTATATCTCATTCTTTCTTTCAAAATTGTCAAGTACACTTTCGATTTTTTTATTTTTGATCTAAAAAAATATAATATTTTTCAATCAGCAGGTTAGCTGCACATAGGCATAACATGATGCTTATAGTAAATTTGTGAACAATTCATTTTTATATCTCATTCTTTCTTTCAAAATTGTCAAGTACACTTTCGATTTTTTTATTTTTGATCTAAAAAAATATAATATTTTTCAATCAGCAGGTTAGCTGCACATAGGCATAACATGATGCTTATAGTAAATTTGTGAACAATTCATTTTTATATCTCATTTTTTCATTCAAAATTGCTAAATACACATCGATTTTTTTATATTTGATCTAAAGAAATTTAATACTTTTCAATCAGTAGGTTGATCTTCCATATTTCATTGTGACGTCTATCAATTACTTCTATAAGGGATTTAGTGTTCTTCAAGGTAAGTGAGCATGACCGCGATTTAATTTCAAACCGAAAAAAAAAAAAAGATTAAAATCAATATATCAATCACGGTCAAAAGTGTCTAGTTTCAAATCATAATCAAAACCGTAAATTTATAATTCAGTTATGGTTCTTCATATTTTAAAAGCGCAAATAAGCGGTTTGCGTTTGGAACCATGAAAAAATATTTTCAAAGAAACTCTCAATTTGCCATCTTGTTTTATTATAATTTTTGAAAATAAATTTTAAAACTTCTTATTAAATTGGTTTAGTTTTTTTCATTATTATTATTATTATTAGTCTTTTTTTATGATATGCGTTGCATGTTGATTATATACTTATATTCTCATTTTTTGTACTCTTTTATTTTTTGTATCTATATAATATTAAAGCATAAGTTTTTGTTTAGATTAAAATAAATACAATTGATTCATTTTGTATTAGACTTTGTCGTACAAACTACTTATAATGCTATTTCTTGTGTACTTAGTTCAACACAATATCTAGATATAATCCTTTAATCCCTAATTTATAAATACAAATTCTTAAAACCCTAATAAGTGCTCAAAAAAAAAAAAAATCAAGTCATCACTCAGTCTCAACCCCTGCCCTTAATTCCAAATTAATATCTATATACAACTATAACGAAAAATAATAATAAAGTATTTTTACTGCTAGGTAAAAAAAGTGAAATGCAAAGATGATTTGAATTGATAATGGTAATCATTTTGACTATAGTGGCAATATTACTTACCAAAAAAAATATATGCACATACACACAAATTCTTGAAACTCCAAAAAGTAACCTAAAATAAAAATATATAGTGCTAGTTTTTCTAGTTTCATAAACACTATTTTCTTTCAAATCAAATAGATTTAGAATGTAATAGAAAAAATATCAAGAAAACTAAAAATGCTTAATCATCAAGAGGCCATCTATGTATAGCAAGTAGATATAAATTTCTTACCAAATTAAGTAATAGTAGTTACAAATTTAATTCAATAATGAAAAAAAAATAAAAAAATAAAAAATTATTATTAAGAATAAAACTCTTTCAGAACTCAACATATAACAAGAAATAAATTATATTAAAAAAAATTACCAATTTGAATTTCAAAAATAACCCTTCTTTAACTCGAAAGGCCATCATTTGATGAAATTCGATGTGATGGACAAAAAAAAAAAAACACTAAAGATTTATTATTTTTAAAAAAAAAAAAAAAAAAAAAAAAAAAAAAAAAAAAAAAAATTTTTTTTTTTAAATTTTTTTCTCTTCCTCTTT